>JABLUY010000254.1:0-52985 GCA_013306675.1 Thraustochytrium sp. TN22 | reverse complement strand
GCTGCGCCGCGCCGCGCCGCGCCGCGCTGCGCCGCCGCGCGGCCGAGCGCGCGGGCGCGCGCGCGGGCAAGCGGGCGCTTGCCCGCCCACCTGCGCGCTCGCGCCCCGCCGCGTCCAGCCGGGCGGCGGCCGGGCTCCCGCGTCTGTCCACGCCTCGGTCGCCCAACTCGCTCCTCACTCTTGACTCCAATCTGCCTCGCCCGCCCGCCTGCCTCGCCTCGCCTCGCCTCGCCTCGCCTCGCCTCGCCTCGCCTGGCGCAGCCGCTCGCCGTCTATTCCTCGCGCTCGCGCCGCGCTCGCGCTCGCTCGTCCTCCCCCGCGCCTCCGCCGCCGCGCGCCCGCCCGCGCAGCCCGCTCGCGCGCCTCTCCTCCTCCGCTCCGCCTCGCGCCCGATGCCGGCGCTCGCCCTCCCCGCCGGCCGCCGCGCCGCGCGCCGCGCGCCGCCGCTGCCGCTCTGCCGCCTCCGCCGCCGCCCGGCGGCTCGGCTCGGCTCGGCTCGGCTCGGCTCGGCTCGCTCGCCCGGCCGCGCCGCGAGCGCCGCCGCCGCCGCCGCCCGCCGCGCCCGCCGAGGATCGACTCTGCTCTGCCGCCGCCTGCCTCCCCGCCGCCCCGGCGCCGCGCCAGCCCGCCGCGAGCGCCCGAAAGAAAGACGCGGGCGGCGGCCGCGCGCGCTCGCAGCCAGCCCCCGGCGGCGCCGCCGGGCCTGCGGCGGCCGGGCGGCGGCGCAACGGCCGCGCGTTGCGCCGGGCGCGGCGCGGCCAGGAGCGGGCGCGAGCGCGCGCGGGCGGCGCGCGGCGCGGCGCGGCGCGGCGCGGCGCGGCGCGGCGCGGCGCGCGGCGCGGCGCGGCAGGCAGGCCGGCCGGCAGGCAGGCAGGCAGGCAGGAGGCAGGCAGGCAAGCCGCGGGCTGGCTGGCCGCCACTCGCGGCGCGCGGGCCGGCTCGAGCAGGAAGAAGCCGCGCGCCCGCCAGGCCGGCCGCCGCCGCCGGCCGCGCGCTCGAGTGCGCGCGCGGCCGCGGCTCGCGCGGGCAGCGCGGCAAGCTAGCGCGGGCGAGAGCAGCGCAGCGCAGCGCAAGGAAGCGGGCGCAGCGCAGCGGGGCGCAGCAGCGCGGCGGAGCGCAGCAGCGCGGCGCGCCGACCGACCGCGCTGCGCTGCGCGGCGCGGCGCGGCGCGCGCGCGGCGAGTCGGCGGCGGCGTGCGTGCGTCCAGTGCGGGCGTGCGTGCACATGCGCGCCGGCGAGGTGGCTTCTCAGAAGCCGCTGCGCTTCCTGCGCTGCGCCGGCTGCACGCCTGCCTGCCTTTCCTGGCCAGATAACTAACTAACTGTAAGTTGCCTGGCTGGCTGCCAGTGGCCGGCGTGCAGCTAGGCTAGTGTGGCAGCGCCGCAGCGCTGCAGGCGGGCACTGGCAGCGGTGGGAGCGGGCGAGTGACGATGAGTGAGCTCGTGTGTCGCCTGTCTGTCGGGCAGAGTCCGGGTCGGGCTGGGCTGGCTGGTGTCCCAGCCTGCCGTGTGGCGGCGGCGGCCACGGGTTGGAGGGGAGCGAGCGGCGCGGCGCGGCGGCGCGGCGCGGCGCGGCGCGGCGCGGCGCGGCTCAGCTTGCAGTGGCTGTGCCTCGTTCGCTTTCGGTGGTCGTCAGAAGGGCCGGCGCTTTGCGCGCTCAAGCCCCGGACGGTCCGATGGATCGTGGTTCGAGCGGATTGCGCTGAGCTGCGCCTTTTTCGTTCGTGGAATCGTAGCGCGGCCCGTACGGCCGTACCTCTTCTCTCTCTCCTCAGGCTGTGCCGGCGCGGTCTCTCATCCTCGCGACGACTGCTGGCGGCAGCCAAGATCGCTAGCCGTGCACGCCTCGTCGGGATGCATCCCGGGCGCGCGCCGTGCGCGCCGCTTTTCAGCCAGGGCTCGCCGCGCTCGAGCCCGAGCTCGAGCCCGAGCTCCTGCCTGAGCCGCTGAGCGCAGGCAGCTGAGGCACGACGCCTCTCTTGCACCGTCTCTACCCGGCTCGCGGCCTCGGCTGGCAGGCAGGCAGGCAGGCAACTGACAGGGAGGGATGAGGCAACCGGCGAGGCGAGGCGGAGCGGCGCCGGGTGTTCCGAGGGCGCGGCGCGCAGCGCGCTGCGCTCGAGCAAGCAGCGGCGAGCTGCGCAGCGAGCTCCAGCTCGCGCGACAAGAGCCCCGACGCGAGTGATCCGCACCCGACTTGAAGACGATGCAAGACGAGGCGAGCAAGGCGAGTCGGGGCAGGGCTTACGGAAGGAAGAAAGGCTTGAAGCGGGCGACGGCCGGACGAGATTGGCGCACGCGGAGCTTTGAGGAGCGTGGCCGTGGCCAGTACAGGCGGGGGCGCCGTGGCGGCGGCCCAAGCGCCGCGCTGTGTCACGCGCTCAGCTGCGCTGTGCCCCGCGGTGTCGCCCTGCCTCGGACAGCCTGGGACAGGCGTGGCGTGCGCCATTCTCTGACTGACTGACACTGGGGAGTCACCTACCTCGTCGCGTCTCGGCTCGTCTCGTCGCTCGGCTCGTCTCGTCTCGTCACGCGCGGCTGGTGTGCAGCGCGCAGCTGAGCCAACCAAGCCAAACGGTGGGTGGCCAGGACTCGGGCTCGGACTTGGAGCACTGCTGTGCTAGGCAAGTCTCCGCGCCGCCACGACTCGGACGCCTCGTCCTGGGCCATGGCCCATACTCGACTACTCCAGCTCAGCCCGTCCTTCCGCCAGCCCAGCCAGGCGAGCCAGGCCGAGCCAGCTTGGTTTTTTCCTGCGGAACGGACGGCTGCACGCGCGGCTGGTGATAGGCAGCCAGGCCGAGCCAGCCCAGCCCACCTGCCAGGCTGGGCAGCCAAGCTGAGCCAGCAAGGCTGATCAGAGTGAGCCACGCACGCCCGCACTGCAAGGCTCGCCGCGACGCTGATTCTGATACTTACAGACTCAGAGGCAGCCTGAGCTCGGATCGGATCGAACCTGGGGCAGAGCGGTGGCCTCGGCTGCCAGCTGCCGGATCGGGGCGGAGCGGATCGGATCAATGACTAACTGACAACCGGCTGGCTCAGCCGAGCCGGCCGAGGCCTGCCGGTGCAGTGTGCCGCCACAAGGGGCGGCTCGGCGCGCCGGCCAGCCAGACGAGCAGCCAAGGGAGGAGGAACCCTTCCTTTGCCTGCCTGATGCGACGGACAACTTGAACATTGGCCAGCCAGCATTCGAGCCGGCGTGGCCGCGGTGGCCGCGCCCGACCAGCGATTCGCGCTCGAGACTCGAGTCGCTGGGCTACTACTTGGTTTCATGAGTTCCTGCCTGCCTGGCTGCACAGCCTGCACTGCACGCGCGATCTTGAGTTCCTGCGGCCTGCGGCCTGCCAGGCCCTGCCTGTAGGCTGTTGCGGATCGGCGCAGCGGCGGCCACTCCTGCGGCCAGGACAGATGAGATCAAGCCACAGCGTCGACTTGTTTTGCTGCCTGTGTTGCCCGGTGGCTGCGCAAGCCTGCTCGAGGGCCTGGAGCGGGGTCGGTGCGTGGGACTCTCCGCGCCTCGGTGCCGTGGAGCGTCGCCACGCCGCTCGCAGTGCACTGCAGCCGTTTGCTTTTGCGTAGCTAGCGAGCGAGCCTGGTGGCAGGTGCCGTCTGATGGCTCGCCCAACTCCAGCCATGCAGGGGCTCCGTCACCGACTCACCTCGGCTTGCCTACTAGCTCAAGGCCTAGGCCGAGCCTAGACTCGCTTCGACGCGCCTGGGCTCTCTCACCATGACAGAGTGCCAGTGTCCCAGTGTCCCAGGCCTGTGAAGATGTCACGGTCAGTCAGGCGTGATGGAACGAACTGCCAGCGCTGAGCCTGAGCTGCTCGAAGAAAGACGGCGCGCGAGAGACCTTGCGCGCGTGTGAATCAACTGCACTGCACTGCGTCGCGACGAGCCTCGTGGCGGCCGATCCTTGTTCTGGGAGGGAGGGAGGGAGGGAGGGAGGGAGGAGGGCGGTCTGGTCGCGGCTCGGACAGCAAGCAGCTCACTTCAAGCTTAGCCGCTGACCAAGGCCGTTGGTCGAGCCGCACTCGCCGTCAGTCGCTCGTCCCAGGGGCCAGGCGGTTTGTCGATCATCGACAGCCATTGCTGCCATTGCACTAGGCCCAGGCTAGGCTAGGCCTGCTGCTGCTGCTGCAGCCTGCGATTTTGGTGAGCACTCACTGTCGTCTTGATGAGCGACCCACTTTCGAAGCGCAAGCAGAGGCCTGGAGCAGTGGACCGGCACCTCGTGATGAGCGAACCACTCTCGAAGCACCCACCACAAACTGCGGTATCCTGCCACTGTCCTGCAGGCAGGTCTCGAAAATCTCTCGAAACATGACTTCAGTCGAGACGTCGAACGAGAGAGAGAATCGCTTCTCACTGTCAATCAAGCCGCCGCGCTGGCACTGCACTGACTCATGACTGTCTTGATGATGATGCGGCCCGGGCCTCTAGAGAGCTAGTCTACGAGCTAGCCGCCACCGACTCGACCTCACCGCGCCACGCCACGCGCAACAGGACAGAGCCACCGTAACGCCCTCTCGCAGAACCGCCGCAGAGACGTCGGCCTAACCGCCGCTGGCGCGTCTGCCAGGCCGCCGTTGGGCCAACGACGGCGCGGCGGGCGTGCGCGCGGGCGTTACAGCAAGATTGGCGGCGAGGAGGACTCCGACTCGCAGGCTAGCCTGCGGCGAGCGCGGCACAGAGCGCGAGCAGACGGCGCGCGCGGTCGAGGTGCGTGGCAGCGGCGGCGGCGGCGGCGGCGGCGGCGGCGGCGGCGGCGGCGGCGGCAGGGCGCGGCGCCGCCGCGCGCGCGGCGCCCGGCGCGGCGGCGCGGCACGGGGCGATGAGGGGGCCAGGCTCGTGCGCCTCGCGGCATTCTTCATGACGCAGGCGGGGAGGAGAGTGAGCACCACCGCGGCAGAGCACTGACGCACGCGGACGCAGACAGGCACGTACGCCTAGACAGACAGAGGCAAACAGACAGACAGACAAACAGAGAACATGTCGTCCTGGTTTGGCGGCGGCTCGAGCTCCAGCAGCTCGAGCTCCAGCAGCTACGAGAGCACCTCGAGCTTTGACAACACCGGCAGCTCCGGCTTCGACTCGGGCGACTTCGGCGGCTCCAGCAACTTCGCCTCCGGCGGCTACGGTGGCGGCAGCGCCGGTGGCGCCATGAGCTCGCAGGCCCAGCTGCGCGCCGCCCTCGAGCAGGAGCAGCAGCGCGCCGTCGTGCAGTCCGCCATCGCCAAGCTCGCCGAGATGTGCTGGGATACCTGCGTCAGCCGCCCCGACGCCAAGCTCAGCAGCTCCGAGCAGTCCTGCATCAGCAACTGCGCCGAGCGCTACCTGGACGTCAGCATGTTTGTCATGGGCCGCCTCACCAAGGGCCAGCAGGGCGGCCACCACTAACTTCCTAACTTAGACAGAGACATCATCATTCATACCTAAAGAACCAACCAACACAACGAATGGCTTTGCGATCTTTGCTTCGTCGTCGCCGCTGCCACCCATCCTTTGGAAGCCTTAGGACGCCTAACCACTGCACTGCAAATACACTGTAATTTTCAGAATCCACGCCCCGCCAGGCGGGCCACGGCGGGCCCAGCAGGCGCCTGTCAAGCTGGGAGCTTGTACGGTGCTCCAGCAGATGACTTTAATGTCCATGTGGCTGTCGACGTGGCTGCCGACGACGACGACAACGAAGACCGCGCAGGCCGACGGCGCGCGGGCCGCCCCCGGCCACGGCGCTTCGTCTTGCCTACGTCTTCGCGGGCGAAATCCTCCTCCTCCTCGCGACCCTCGCGAAATCCCTCGTGGTCGTCCCGGCGCTCGCTGGTCGCGGGAGCGAGCGTCGACGTGTACAGGTGCCGCGTCGCAGCGCGCACCTCCTCGCGGATGCGGTTGGCGCGCTCCGCAATAGCTACCTGGGCGGCATCCGAGGGCGGCGGCCCCACCGCTGTCGGCTTGGGAGCGGGCCGCGAGACGCCCAGGGACGGCTGCTGCATGTTGCGCAAAAGCTTGGACACTGTGTCCTCGAGGTCGCAGATGCGCGCCTGCGCGTCGTCCTCGGCGCGGTCCGCATCGGTGCGGACCGCGGCCGCCTCGGCGCGCGCGTCCGCGAGCGCCTGGCGCAGCGCGGCCTCGCGCTCGCGCGCCGCCTGCAGGTCTGCGCGCAGGCCGTCCTGCGCCTCCTCGTGCTCGCGAAAGGCCTGCGTGCGAGCCTGCTCCTGGCGCGCTGTCGCCTCGCGCGCCTGCGCCAGCGCCTCGCGCGCCTGCTTGTCCTGCGTCGCGGCGTGCTCCAGGTCGACCGCCTGCTGGCGCGCGCGCAGCTGCTCCTGCTCCAAGCGCGCCTGGCGCTCCGCGCTCTCGGCGCGCGCCGCCGCCAGCGCGCGCTCGCTGCGCTCCAGGTCCGCCTGTACGGCGCTCAGCTGGTGCTCCAGCGCGCGCGCTTCACCGCGCGCCTCGTCCAGCCGGCCCTGCAGCTGCGCGGCCTGCGCACGCATCTTGGCCTCGGACGCGCGCACCGACTCGAGCGCCTCCGCCTGCGACCGCGTCTGCGCCTCCAGCGTGCCCACGCGCGCCTGCGCCGCGCGCCGCAGCTGCTCCAGCTCGCGCCGCGCGCCCGCGCCCTCGCGCGTCGCCGAGGCGCCCGAGCTGCGCAGCTGCGCCGCCTCCTCGCGCGCCGCGGCCAGCGCTGCCTCCAGCGCCTCGCGCTGCGCGCGCACCTCCTCGCACTCGCGCGTCTTGGTGGCCAGCCGCGCCGCGGTCTCCTCCAGCGCGCTCGCCGCGCCGCCCTCCTGCGACACGCCCTGCGCCACGCGCGCGCGCAGCGCCTCCGCCTCGCCGCGCCACCGGTCTGCGTCCAGCCGCAGGTGCAGCGCCTCTTCCTTGGCGTCGCGCGCCTCTGCGGCCGCCGCGGCCGCCTGCCGCCGCGCCTCCAGCGCGCTCGCCGCCAGCTGCTCCACGCGCGCCCACGGCTGCGCGCCTGTGCGCTCCCGCGCGCGCTCCCGCTGCTTCACCAGGCCCTGCACCGCCGCCACCAGCTCGCGCTCCACCTCTTCGCGCTCCCTGCACGCCTGCGCCAGCTCTGCGAGCGCCTCCGTGTCCAGCTCCCGCTCCCGCTCCTGCTCCTGCTCCTGCTCCTGCTCCTGCGCCAGGTCCGCGTCCTCGTGCTCGCCCAGCGCCTCCGAGGCGGCGCTCAGCGCGGCGCGCGTCAGCAGCGCGTCTCCTGCCATGGCGCCGCGACTCTTCGCGACGTTTTGGCTCTGCTGCGCCCTTGCCCGCGCGCTCCGAGGCGGCGCCGCGCTCGTACTTCGTTCACCGCTCCTGCCGATGCCAGTGGCCATGGTGGCTGGTTCGCTTTTTCATGATCATGTGCAGGGTGTGTGCTATGTGCGCGCCGCCAGCCTGCGGCCGCGGCTCCAGCCAAGCGGTCCCGGCGCGGCCGCTGAGAACATACCGTTGACTGACGGTGAAAAAGCGAGCGACAGTGCCTGGCATCGAGGTCTCGACCAGCTGTTGGCTCTAGCGAAGCTGCCCTCAGGTGTCTCAAGCGTCTCCAGCAGAGCATGCGCGCGCATCGTCTCGCTCGCACGCACGACTCGGCACGATCACCTGGCTTCCGTCGGCCAGCGGCCTGCCTGCCCCCAGCTACGAACTGCCTGCCTGGTCGTGGCAGCTCGGATCTGCGCCTCCTGACGCCTCCTGCGCTGCAGTGATGGTGAATCGTCGGACTCCGGCGATCCTGCGGCTCTTGCCGCCGAGCGACCACCGCCAGGCGGCCTGCCAGCCAGCCAGCCACCAGTGCGCGTCGCGATATGTCACGTAACGTTAACTCTAGCCAGGCCTAGGCCTAGCAGGCTATCCGCCCTTCAACTGGAACCTCGGGGTCGCCGTTGAAAAAAAAATAAAATGGGGCGGCCCACCGCGGCGAGGACGCACCAGGGGCATCTTGACCGCCGCGCCGAGACCGCGCCAAATCCGGCCTCTCCGTGGGTCTGGCCTAAACAGTTTTTGAAAAGGCCTATCAAACGTGTTCCTTCTGCTTCTGACCGCCAACCAGACTGGCGGGGCGGCGGGCGGCGTGCGGGGCGGCGTGCGGCGTGCGGCAGAGCGCGCGTGTGGCGCGCGCGTAGGCGCGTAGCGTGAAGCGCACAGGAGTGACTTCAAAGCGCATTGATGAGGTGGGGCTCATGCGACTGCAAGAAGGGGCCGTGCCCGAGCTGTCCGGAGGAGTGCAGGGTCCACTGCTCGAGCTGCCTCCCGGCTGACGGCCCGAGGAAGCGAGGCCGGCCACGAGGCTCAAGCCAGAAGGGCAAAAGGGTCAAGGTACGAGCCTCGACCCTGCGAGGCGCAGCTCCGGCTAAGGGCACCCTCGCAGAAGTCGCGGAGCATCAAGAACTCGTCGTCCCACGCGAGGAGGAGACCATCGCCACGCTGCGGACCGTGCGCAGCCTCTTCCACCAGTTCGGCATGCCAGAGACTTCCTTGCATACCATTCCTGCCTCCGCTTTGCGGAAGCTCGGCAGGTCTGGGATGGACTCCAAGAAGTGGTCGCGTCTCGTCGGCTTGTGCAGATCGATCGCCAACCAGACTGCTGCTATCGTCTGCGGCGGGTGCGACGAGGCCACCACGCAGCTCATCGAGGACACCAGCCTGGCGATGCTCAAGTCAATCAAGGCCAAGCCTGTCTCGGACGAGGCCTCTGTCGCGATTGTGCAGAGCCTGATCGTGGTGGCCTTCAAGGCCCCCAAGGCGTCGCTGGAGCGGCGCGCGACGCGGGCCGCGCTGGCATCGGGCATGAACCGCTTCGAGATCGCTCGGGCTGCGTCAGAGATCCTCGGCGAGGACGTCCGTCCGTGGCATGACTCGTCTCACCAAAAAGCCCTCGACGACCTGGACGCTCTTGTGAGCACCGGCCGGTTGCAAACGACGAAGTACTCTCGCCAAAACTTCAATCCAGATGTGGTGCTCGATGCCATGGCCTTCTTTCTGGACGACAGCAACGTGAGCCTGCTCAGCTGGGGCACCAAAACAATTCAGCTGAGCTCGACTGAGACGGTGAAGATCCCGGCACTGGTGAGGAAGCGCACTCGCAGGCGCCTGATCGACGACTACCACAACTACTTCCGCGAGTCTCAGACTCGGAGTACACCTGGCGGCTCAGATGGTGCGTACGCTGCGTCAGGAGCCGCGCATCCCCCCTCTCGGGGCGGCCACGCGCGAGAAGAGCAACTCAACGACGTGCGTCTTCAGGGCGGCGACGCTGAGCCCCTCGAGCTGAGCGGTTCTCCAGGGGTGGGCGACACACTGCACGCCGTCGGAGATGCCCCAGCCGTCCACGCCAGCGGCGGCGCCACTATCCACGAGGCGCGTCCCCGGCTTGTCGGCCGGACCTTGTGCTACGAAATGCTGAAGGCAATCACCACCGGCGAGAAGCGCGCGCTCACGGCGGTCAACTACATGATGGGTGAGCTCATCTACGACAACTTCGTGCGGATTGAGGAGATAATCCAGCAGTATACCGCGCCGAACGAGAGAAAGACCCTCTCCTACCTTGCAATGCTCGCGTCCAACTTTCTCAAGACGCAGTACATCCTGCACGTCGTCCGTGATGACGACGAGGTTTGCACGCACGGCTTGTCGTATGCTCTCGCTCGGCCGGATCCAGGCACGCAGAAGAAGATGACGATGGCCTGCAACGGCTGCAAATTCGTGCCATACTTCTTCGACCTGCTGCGCAAGTCCGTGCAGGCCGCCGACATTCGCTACAGCGACGAGTTTGACGCGGAGCACGCTCTCAGCGCAGTCAGGCGCTGTGAGAAGCTGACTCGCCTCTGGCGGGGCCAGTGTGCACGTGTCGCCAACCAGCGGCTTCGCATCAGCCACATCGAGGGGGAGATGAGGAGAAACGCGGAGGAGAACAAGTGGGAGAAGCCGCGCGAGGTCATCGTGGTGATGGACTTCAAGATGAAGTTCCAGCCGATCTACTACCGCCAGAAATCGGTCGAGCACTTCGGCAAGCGTGGCATCTCATGGCACGGCTTCATGGTGATGTTCTTCGTCTACGATCCCGTCAAGAAGCGCGTCAACGAAGAGCCAGAGCTGGTCTATCTGGATCAGATTCTCGAGACGGACAACCTGCAAAATGGCATCACAGTCGCCGCGCTCCTCGAGCTTTTCCTCCTTCAGCTCAAGGTTTACCCGGCTTTCGATCAGGTGGAGTCGGTCACGATGCAGAGTGACAACGCAAAGTGCTACCACGCGAGCACGCTCATTGCTTCGATGCCGTACATCTCCCTGGCCACCGGCGTCAACATCCGCCGCTACCTCCACACCGAGTCGTGCGATGGCAAGTGCTCCATCGACGCGCATTTCGCGAACGCCATGCGTCACGTGAACAAGTACGTGGCGGAAGGCCACAACGTCACGGCGCCCAGAGAGCTCTTTCGAGCGCTCACATCCGCGCGCGGGATCGACAACACCTTCGTGCAGCTCGTCGACATCGATCGTGCGATGCTGGGCCGCAGAATGGAGCGCTACGCAAACCTCCTTGCTGCGGTCGGGCGCGTATCGCGACAGAACGAAATCGAGTTCTGCGCAATGCCTGATGGCGAGCATGCGGGCAGAGCTTCTTTGAACCCCGAAGATCCCTTCTCATGGGCCGGAGTCTTCGAGCTGCAAACCTGGGAGTACTCGAAAATCGGCACGGCCGTTGTCTTCGAGCTGGACGGGCGCACACAGACCGTCAAGCTCACGCGCGGCGACGTGCGCGACATCAACGCCGACGACACTCCTGGCAACAACGGCGGCAACAACGACGACAGTGAGGATGACGACGAGAACAGCCCGATAGTAAGCTCTTCCAGCGCAGAGCCTCTTTTTGCCCGCGCCGGCCTTACATGTTTTGGCGCCGCTGCGACTGGTGCAGACGTACCATCCCTCCTCAGGCACGAGGAGCGCATCAGGAGGGAGCGCATGAACAGCGCGCAGCAGTCAGTAAACGGTCTGCAGGCAACGTCCCTCGCTCGCCATGTGGAGAGTGTGGAGCTACAAGCAGACTCCTGCGATGGAGACGACGACGACGACGGCGACTCGAACGACAGCTCAGGCAGCGAATCCGACGATGAAACCGGCAGCAAGAGCGGTAGTTCAACTGGCCCCGGACATGTCGGCCCTGGAGCCACGCACGAGGCACCTCGCCGCCGCGACCTGGTTGCCTTCGCCGTTAGAAACGTGGAGGCGGTACTGAACAAAGCTGGCATTGAGATCCGTGACGGCAACGGCGAAATGCGCGAGTATGAAGACGCAGCTAACTTCGATGCGAGCGCTTCCTTCGAAGCTCCAGGCTTTGCGCGGCGGCCCAAGGTGGGCTATCGCACCGGTTCGACGCTTGCTGGCCACTACCGAGTCGCTCTTGCACAGATGTTTGCTGCGGAACAGGGGACCGGGATTAAAGTCTCCGCCCCGACGATGCTGGAGCGCCTCCGCACGAGCTTTCCGCACGACATGAACATGCTCTCGGAGAAGGACGTCAAGGGAGAGATCAACAGGTTCCTCGGCTGGCGCAACACCGCGCGTGAGAAGGGTCTTCCGGCGCCTGACTACGTCGCTCGGGCGCGGGAGCTAAAGGACGTCTTCCCAAGCGAATACATCGACTTCATCGAGGACCTGCTCAGGCAAGACATGGACTGCATGCCCAGCGAGGCGCTCGCGAAGGCCACGGAGCACTTTCAGGGAACGGCGCTTGCGCTCGTCCCGGACATCTTGTCTGTTTTCAGGACGAGATTCCAGATGGCCAAGAAGAGTAACAAGAATCGCCTGGGCGCTCTGCCTGGAACCCGTGGTTGCGGCGCTTCGCAGGTGAAGGGCGTTTTCAAAGACTTCGCCGTCAGGATGATGATGGCGGACGGAGCGGCTACGCCCGCCGTGGTCTGGGATGCGATGGTCGGGCACTTCGGCACAGCCTCCGCAACCGACCCGGGGGCTAAGGAGCTGCCGGCTGATGCGCCGAGCAAGGAGAAGCTCCTTCGGTTCGTGTCGAACTGGCGAAGCAACAACAAGGCCAAGCTGGGGCCGTTGCCGGCACCAGATTCGAATCGTGCAGACTCGGACAGCTTTGGCCCGGACAGCTCTGACTCGGCCAGCGAACTTGCACAGAATGCCAGACGCGGCGCTTCGCAGGTGAAGGGCGTTTTCAAAGACTTCGCCGTCAAGATGATGATGGCGGACGGAGAGGCTACGCCCGCCGTGGTCTGGGATGCGATGGTCGAGCACTTCGGCACAGCCTCGGCAACCGACCCGGGGGCTAAGGAGCTGCCGGCTGATGCGCCGAGCAAGGAGAAGCTCCTTCGGTTCGTGTCGAACTGGCGAAGCAACAACAAGGCCAAGCTGGGGTCGTTGCCGGCACCAGATTCGAATCGTGCAGACTCGGACAGCTTTGGCCCGGACAGCTCTGACTCGGCCAGCGCACTTGCACAGGATGCCGCCGAGACGTCAAGGCCGCGAGCCCTACGCAAGCCCAGGGCCTGTCATCATCGGAGCGCCATCATCGAGTCCCCGTGCTCGTCACCGGAGTCGCAGGACTCACCAAGGGCCTCTATCTAGCGTCCAAGAGGTCTTCAAGACGCTTCAAGACGCCCGCGGCCGCGTGCCTGCGCGGGTCCAGTGCGCGGGTCCCCCGTGCAGGGGTCCTCGAGGTGTCCCCGTACACACCCCTCTACCCCCATATAGCTGCTATCAAATACTAGACACAAATCAAATTGACCATTCGCAAGCGAATCACAGCAATCAAACCTAATGGGGATACATTTCTATGCATGCTCAGTCGATTCCAAGCATCACTTCGCGCATTCCGTTCGCCGTCGATTTTAGAATCAGAAGTGAGGCGACCCCTCTATTAGAGCGTCCGCCAGTCTTAGGACGGACAGCCTGCTAGCTAGAGCCGAGGCCTAGCTAGCTAGCATCCCGAAGCCCCGCAAAGAGCTCCTTTTTTTGACATCCCTCGGGACTTGCCACTGGCGTGCCGCTCGCGACCGTCGAGAACTCGCTCGGCGCTCGCTCGCCTGCCTCGCCGTTGGTCGGCGCGGTTGCCGCCGGCCGCAGCCAGCCGCCCGCGCGAGCCACGGGGCCCTTCGTCGACGAGCCTCCCGACGGCGGTTGTGGCCATGGTCTCGCGCGAAAGGATTGGCCTCGCCGCTGCTTGCCGCGAGCGACTCGACTCGAACCTTTCCGAGCCGCAGTCAACCCAACGCGAAGCAGCCGTCGGCTCGCGCCACGGTCCGCCCGCCGCGCGCGATGCAGGCCCGCAGCGGCGTCCGGCGTCTGCGCTCTGCATCCTGCGTAGCCACGCGTTTCTCCGCAGCGAGTCCGCAGCGAGTCCGCAGCGAGCCACGCAGCGCACCGCTGAGCGTCCACAGCGTACCGCAGCGCCTCAAGAGCTCACCGACGTCGCGGCGTGGACCCGAGCGTACATCGCCGCCGCCGTCGCCTCGCCAGCTTCGCCTCCCCGTCCGAGCCGTCGCGCGCAGTGGGGGCGGGGGCGGCCGGTGCGCGAGAGCATTCATTCCTCCGCCGCTCGCGCCGACCTGGCCCCGCTCGAGGCCGCCGTCGCTGCGCTCTTGCTCTTGCGCTTGCTCGGGTTTCGCCTCGTGCTCGTCCCGGACGGCCGTTGCTGGCCGCCTCCCACGCCCCACTCACTGCAGGCTCTTCCACGAGCCGCGCTCTTGCTCAGCCACCCGGCGCGAAGCGCTCAGCGAGCCGCCCGACCAGCTGCGAGCGCGGCGCGGCGTCCGCGCGCCGCGACCTGCCTGGCGGGAAGCCCGCGCAGCTCGCGAGGATCTTGCGTTCAGCCTGTTCAGGCGAGGCGAGGCGAGCGACTCGAAGGCGAAGAAACACACCGCCGCGAGGTTCGGATTCGCAAAACCCGTGTCCATCCCTGCGTCCGGCACGGGCCGGCGGCGGCGAGCGCAAAGCGGAGGCAAGCGCGGGGCGCGAAGCGCGGAGCCTGGCGCAGGCCGACTCCGGCCTCGGCGAGCTGCGCGTGGCGACGGGCGCAGAGGCGTGGAGGAGGCGGTGAGGAGTCCGACGGCCGTGGGGCGCGTGGGGGCGGCCAGCGAGCGCGGGAGGCGCAGTCTAGCCGCAGTCTAGGCGCGGCCTAGCCGCAGCGGCGCCCGCAGCGCAGCGGCGCCCGCGTCGCAACGCAACGCCCGGCGGCCGGAGGCCAGTCGGGGAAGCAACGCCGGGACGCCTCGCTTCGAGCGGAGCTGAGGCCGCTGAGCGTCCTCCTGCACTCTGCGCTGCCCAGCAGACCCGAATCGACTCGAGCGGCGCCGCGAGCAGTCCCAGCGCGAGCAGCGCAGCGCGGGGAGCGAGCGAGGGCCGAGGCAGGAGCAGCGAGCGACCGGCAGGAGCGCGCAGGATGGCGCCGCAGTACAGGCGGCACTACGTGTTCAAGTTCTCCGAGGAGGACCTGGCGCTGGTGGAGGAGGCCGAGGAGCAGGCGCAGGTGGCGCAGGCCGAGACCAACCCGGCGCACGCCGGCGGCCGCCAGAGGCTCTACACGCTCGCGGTGCTGCCTTACTTTGACCTCAAGACCGGCAAGGTCTTCAAGGGCGAGGAGCTGCTCAAGATGCAGTCGCCCTGAATGCGAGCGCGACGGGGCCTGTGTTGGCGGGCTGGACGAAACTCATGACATGTACATAGCGGTCGGTGCTGATCTGCTGTGTAGCCAAGCGCGGGGGGGGGGCAAGGCTACCTTCCGCAGGCTATGATTTAGCTTTTCGAACCACATAAGAAAGTACCGGGTATGAATGAATGATGTGAAGAACGTGCTTGGTGTCAGCCGGAGAGCGCTATGCGCGCGCAAGAGAGGGAAAGAGATCAAGAGAGATTTAAAAACATGTAAGAGATGGAGAAGCGAGTCAGGAGCCAGTAGCCAGCACAGCGAACGGTGTAAAGGTGAGGCCTTGCACGAAGGGCTGAGTCCGAGGCCATCGAGCAAGCAGCGCGTCGTAAAGAATATTTTTCTCGCAGTCGCCAGCCGGCAGCGGCAGCAGCAGCAGCAGCAGCAGCAGCAGCAGCAGCAGCAGCAGCAGCAGCAGCAGCAGCAGCAGCAGCAGCAGGAGCAGCAGCAGCAAGGAGAAGAAGATGTTCCAAAGCCCGGCCCCAACTCCAGCACTGGCAGTCCGTGAACGAGCAAGCTCAGACCAAGGAGAATGCGCTTCCGGCGCGCCACGCAGGGCTTCGTGGACACGGTGCGGCTGCGCGCGACGGGCGGCAGGTAGGTGCGGCAGGGCGGCGCGGCCGCGCGTGCGGCTTGGCCAGGCTTGGCGTGGCTTGGCGCGCAAGACTGACGCACGGCTGGTGCACAGGGGCGGCAATGGCGCCATGACGTTCCTGGCGAGTGGCACGAAGCGGCGGCCAGACGGCGGGCACGGCGGTCGCGGCGGCGACGTGGTGGTGCGCGCATCGGCCGGCGTGCAGGCGCTGCGCTTTAATAAGTTCGCCTTCGCCGGCGGCGACGGCGGCTCTGGCGGCAAGCAGGCCAAGACTGGCGCCCTGGGCCGCACCGTGGAGCTGCTCGTCCCCGTGGGCACGGTCGTGACGGAGCTGCGCGCGGCCCGGCCACGGCACGTCAAGGAGACCGCCGTGGTCGTGGTCGATGAGGACGGCGAGGAGACGCCGTACGACCCGGCCTCGGACGAGATGGACTTTGACGAGGCCACCCAGGACAACGCCGCGCGCTGGACCACGCGCGCCCAAGAGCGCCTCGAGCACCTCGAGACCTTCGACGAGTTCGAGCTCAGCGACGAGGACTACGAAGAGATCCTGGACCTGCGCCGCCTGCGCCGCCAAGCCATGGAGGAGCGTGTCCTGGCCGACCTCGACGAGAGCGGCAAGACCGTCACGCTGGCCCTCGGCGGCAAGGGCGGCCGAGGCAACGTCGACCAGGCCTCGCTCAGCCACACCTTTTACAACAGGGACAAGTTCCGCAACCGCCTGCAGGGCAAGCCTGGCGAGGTGCGCGAGGTGCGCCTCACGCTCAAGAGCATCGCCGACGTCGGCCTCGTCGGCTTTCCCAACGCAGGCAAGTCCACGCTCCTCGGCGCCATCTCGCGCGCCGCGCCCGAGGTCGGTAGCTACCCCTTCACCACCATGCACCCCACCATCGGCTCGGTCGAGTTCACCGACGGCCAGCGCATCACCGTTGCCGACATCCCGGGCCTCATCGACGGCGCCCACGCCAACCGCGGCCTCGGCCATCGCTTCCTGCGCCACGTCGAGCGTACCAGCGCGCTCGTCTACGTGCTCGACTGCACGCTCATGGGGCTCTTTAGCGATCCGGCCAAGGCCCTGCGCCCCGAGGAGGACGCCGTCGAATCTCTCTCGCGCACCGAGGCGCTGCGCGAGGCCGAGGACCCGGCGCGCGTGCGCGCCCAGGTCCTGCGCAACTACTACATGCTCGTCTCCGAGCTCGAGCTCTACCTCGAGGGGCTCTCCGAGCGCCCGAGCATGCTCCTGCTCAACAAGATGGACGCCCTCTCTGCCGCCCACGACGCCTGCGACCCAGACCTTCTCCGGCAGGACATCGCCGCTTTCAACGCCTCCGTCGACGTCGACGAGCTCCCGCTGCCGATGCCCTTTGCCATTCACCGTGCCAGCGCCAAGCGCGGAGGCGGACTCCCAGAATTCGTCCATGATCTCCGACTCCTCCTTGCCAGCGCCGACCCCGACCTTGAGTGACGCGACCCTTTGTGCGAGCAAGTGCGACCGCGGCGCCGCGCCGCAAGCGCAAGCAAGGCAAGGATAAGCATCATCACAACCAAGTCCATCCACTCGAAGAGAAGAAAAACAAAAGCAAAATTATGCCAGCTGTAGGGTAAGGCCGCCGACCAGCAGCACGAACAGCAGCACCGCCACGTACATGATATTAAATTCCACCATGGGCGGCGCCCCGTGCGGCTTGTTGCGCGGATTATGCCAGCTGTAGGGTAAGGCCGCCGACAAGCAGCACGAACAGCAGCACCGCCACGTACATGATATTAAACTCCACCATGGGCGGCGCCTCGTGCTTGTTGCGCGGAATGCCATTCTTGGCCCGCAGCTGCGACGCCGACATTTGGTCGTCCGGCATCGACTTGTACCGCTGCCGCAGCTGCGACGCGGACAGCCCGTCGTCCGGCGTGTACTCCGTCATGCTTCTCTCCCGCCGTGCGCCTGCAGTGATTCAGAAATGCATCGCAGCGCGCCGTCCACCACTGCATGTGAATCATTCTTATAGTGGTACACACCCTCAACGGCTACTTTCCCGACATCGACGACGACTACGCTTGCGACGGTGGGGGCGCTCGGTGTCCGCCCGAGTGCGTCGACACTTGTGACACGTTGCCCTGCTGCTGTTGTGGCTGGGCTGGCTCGAACGCCGTAGCCTTGGGCCTCTGCTGCAGCTGCTGCTGCTGCTGCTGCAGCTGCAGCTGCTGCAGCTGCTGCCGCTGCTGCTGCTGCTGTTGCTGCTGCGGATGAGGCTGGTGGGGCTCGAAGACGAGCTGTCGTGGCTGAGGCTGGCGAGGTTGGTGCGGCTCAAACACTAGCTGCTGCTGCTGCTGCTGCTGCTGGGTTCTTGCGTGCGGAGGCGGCTGCTGAGCTTGCAGGTTGGGCGTAAACGAGGTCGCCCGCGGGCCGTGCGCAGATGGCACCATGGGTCGCTTCTGCGCATTGTTTTGGCCTTGCTGGGGGCGTTGGGCTTGATGGAAACGTTGCTGAGGTTGCTGCTGCTGCGGCGGCGGTAACCGAGGTGGCTGCAGCTGCTGAGGCCTGATGTTTGGTGCTGGAATAGTGGCACGCTGCTGCTGCTGCTGCTGCTGCTGCTGCTGCTGCTGCTGCTGCTGCTGCTGCTGCGGCTGCTGCTGCTGCTGCTGCTGCTGCTGCTGCTGCTGCTGCTGCTGCTGCTGCTGCGGCTGCTGCTGCTGCTGCTGCTGCTGCTGCTGCTGCTGCTGCTGCTGCTGCTGCTGATTTTGAAGCATGCGCTGCTGCTGCTGCTGCTGCTGCTGCTGCTGCTGCTGCTGCTGCTGCTGCTGCTGGCTGCTGCTGCTGCTGCTGCTGCTGCTGCTGCTGCTGCTGCTGCTGCTGCTGCTGTAGCTGCTGTAGCTGCTGTGGCTGCTGTGAATGCCGCGGCTGCGGCCGTTGCTGTTGGAGCCCAGACTGTTGGAGCCCAGGCTGTTGGAGCCCAGACTGTTGGTGCACTTGCTGCTGGTGCTGTGCCCTAGGCTGCGGCCCAGGCTGCGGCCCAGGCTGCGACCCAGGCTGCGACCCAGGCTGCGACCCAGACTGTGGCCCAGGCTGAGGAGGCCCAGACTGTGACCCTGGCTGCGGTCCTTGCAGAGCTTGTTGCTGCGGTTTTGGCTGCTGCGCTTGCGTTTGCTGGCCCTGCCACTGCGGCTTCTTGTGGATGGCGGCAGCATTGCTAGGTGCCTGGTGCTGGTGATTCTGGATCGCACGCAGAGGAGGCCGCGCCGGAATCTCCTTTTGGGCCGGGACGCGCGCGACAGTGGCCGCAAGGTGGTTAAAGTTTGGGACGGCACCAGGCACGGCGTCCGGTGCTGGAGGGTCGAGCTTGGCTACCTTGGCGGCGCGGTCCTCGAGCTGCGCCTTGCGCTTCTTGGCGGTGACGTCGGCGGTGAAGGCCTTGTCGTAGAGGCACATGCCACAGGCGCGGCCAAAGTTGCGCAGGGCGCGCTTGCGGGCGTCGCTGAGGGCTTGCTTCATGGCCTTTTCGATGGCGTCGCCGAGGTCGGGCGCGTTCTTCATGTCGCCCCAGCCGACGTCTTCGTGCGCGGCGCCGTTCTCGAGAATGACCCGCATGGTGACGTAGATGCCGACGCTCCAACGGCCCTCGCTGTTCTGGTGCTTGTAGACGATCTGCGGGGGGTTGGGCCGGTCGGCCCAGCCGGTGTGGCCGAAGATGTGGTTCGCCTGCTGCACCGCGACGTCGTGCGAGATGTAGTGTACCTTTGTGCGTCCGTTCCCGATGCGCTCCTCCACGAGGCGCACGTCCAGATCCTCGTCCAGCAGCGCGGCCAGCTCGCGCTCGCGCTGCCGCGAGTACTGCCTCTGCCCGAAGGGCGCCACGGCAGTCATGCGGTCCTCGCCCATGCCCTCGCAGGGCGCCGCATTCCCCTCGTCCATCGACCTGCGGCTCGCGCTCGACTCCGGCGTCGCGCCCTCGCCCTTGCAGTGCTCGTCCAAGGACATCTTGCCTGCGCAACCGCTCTGGCGCCCCAGCGCCAGCCCAGCCCAAGTCGGCGCACCACGCGCAATGCCCCAGACAGGAAGCCGCGCCGCGCCGCGCCGTGCCGCGCAGCGCCGCCTCGCAGATGCCGCCGCCTTCGCCTTCGCCTTCGCCGCCGCGCGCCCTCTCCCTCCTCGCGCGCGCGCGCTCGCGCCGAGCGCAACGCGGGAGAGCGCCAGCTGCGCCCAAGGTCCCGCTAGATCGGCCTCGCCGCGCCCTGCCCGCAGGCCGCGCCGCGCCGCGCCGCGCTGCGCTGCGCGCTCCGCTGCGCGCTCCGCTGCACGCTGCGCGCTGCGCGCTGCGCTCCGGCCTCGCCGCGCCTCGCCTCGCCTCGCGCCGACTTTGATTGATTGCCCGTTTGCTGCCCCACGGCGCGCCTCCCCGCGCAGCGCAACCCGCGCCGCGGCGTTTCGCACGGCGTCCGTTATCGTTCCGGACGGGGACGGCGCGCCTGCGTCCCCTGTGAACGGGCCCGGAACACCGGAACGGCGGTTTCGGAACGGGCGGGGCGTAGGCGCGGCGGCTAGGGGAAAGCCTAGGAAAATTTTAAAATCGTTCCCCTGCCTGGCGCGTGGAGCCGCCACGCCGCAGGGAACGGGCGCGGAGAGCGGCCGCGCGAGTGCCCTGCGCGGCGGCCGCGGCCGCGGCGGCGGCCGGGTTGCGGCCGCCGGGGCGCGGCGAACTCGGAGAGCTTGAGCGAGGGCCTGCGCTCGCGACGAGCCGAGCCGAGCCGAGCCGAGCGCTGGCCGGCGCTTCGCGGTCGTCCGGAGCCGTGCGGAGGTGAAATGAAGCGGCGGAGCTGAGAGCCTTCGTCTCGGATCATAGCTGGTGCTAGCTAGCTAGTGCGCTGCATGGGAGAGAGGTTGCTGTGCCAGATCGCGGTGGACAGTGGACACACGCTCCTGACTGGGAGCGGGAATTAGTGGGAATTAGGCGTGTCGCGGCGTGTCGTCGAGGGTGCCAGAGGTGAGATGCGAGTGGCCTTGGAGCGGGGGCATGTGCGCTACGCGTGGGAAGCGAGGATGCGGTATACGGGCCGAGGCCAAGCAAACTCAAGGGACGTCTTCGGGATGGCGCGCGCGAAGGTTCTCGTACTCGGTCTGCACGCGGCGCGTCTTGGCGTCGTCCGGACCGAGGGCGACCTTGCGGATCTCGATGAGCTCCTGGTAGAGGCGGGCGGCGTCCGCGATGCGGCCCTCGATGCGGTAGCCTCGGGCAAGCTGGAGCAGCACGTGCTGGACGCCATGGTAGTGCGGGCCGTGGGCCTCGCGATAGATGCTGAGGGCGTCCAAGAAGTAGGGTCGCGCCTCGGCGTGGCGGTCCTGCGAGGCATAGACCTCGGCGATGTTGACGAGGCGCGTGGCGACGGAGGAGTGGCGCGCCCCGTGGGTCTTCTTGGCGAGCTCGAGCGACTCCTTGTAGCACTCGAGCGCCTCCTCGATGCGGCCCTGCGTCACGTAGATCTTGCCGATGCTGTTGAGGCCGGTGGCGATCTTGTGGTCAAAGGCGCCGGGCGAGGCCCTGAAGATGTCCATGGCTCGGTTGTAGTAGTCGAGCGCCTCGTCGAGCTTGCCCTGCATCCTGAGCACGTTGCCGATATTGCCGAGGCGGGTACCGGTCTGCGGGTGGTCCTCCGCATGAGAGTCCAAAAAGATGGAGAGCGAGGTCTGGGAGGCCTCGAGCGCCTCGTCGTACCGGCGCATGTCCGTGTACACGCCGCCGAGCTGGTTGCAGACCTTGCCTACGCGCGCATTGCGCGGGCCGTAAAGCTCGGTGTATATTTCGCGGGCCTCCAGCAGGTACTGCAGCGCCTCCTCGTAGTGCAAGAAGGAGTGCATGAATCCGGCGATGGACCTGAGCATGGAGGCCAGGTCGTGCTTGCTCGCGCGTGGGCGCATTTCGGCCAGCCTCTGGCGCGCCATATCCTCGAGCCAGGCGCGCTGCCGGGCCTGAATCTCCATGTTGAGCGTCGTGTAGCCGCCCTCGAGCGTCTCGCGCACGGAGCGGTCGATCATGGCCTTGTCCTCGGCCTTCCAGCATTGCGCCTTGCGCATGTCCATCTTGTCCGCCATGAGGCGGGCGATCTCCAAGTGGTCGTCCTGCAGCTGCCAGATGAAGCTGTCCACCTGGCCCGGCGCGTACACCACCTGCACCGGCTTACCGCTGGTGGCCGCGCCATAAATCTCCCACACGCACCACGCGCGCTGGAGCGGCGCCGGCTCGTCCCAGCGGTCGAAGAACAGAATGGCGCTGTCGAACTTGCCAATGGCCGTGTGCAGCCCGTTGCTCAAGTACTCCTCGCGCGTCTTGACGACCGCCGCCGGCAGGCTCGCGTCCTGCATCGTCAGCAGCGGCTGGTTCGCGCAGAAGACGTCCAGCCACACGAAGCGCTCCTCCGCTGCCTTGTCCGCGAAGTGCTCGTTGATGGCCGCCACCAGGTCTGCGAACTTGCAGCGACGCGCCTGGCTCACGAACGACCCCTGGTACTCGGCGCCCACGTCTCGCTCATCCAGCAGGCTCACGTAGATCTGTTCCTCCACGCGCTCGTGCTCCCGCATCATAGCCAGCACCACAAACTCCGCCACATCCTCCGTCGTCCAGTCCTCGCGAGCCTTCTCCAGCGCGTCCCGCCCCTCCTCAAAGTCCACCGTTCCCTCCACGTACGGCGCACGGCCCGTGCGCAAGCCGCCTTCCTCCGAATCTGAGTCCCCCTCCTCCACCAGCACCAGCGTCGCGCCTTCGCGGATCTCAGGGCTCAGGTCGCGCGTCGCCACGAAGAGTCGCACGCCCTCCGCGAGGCTCCCGTCCAGCACGCCCTGGAGCACGGCCTCGACGGCGTCCACGCTCACGCTGCGGTAGTCGATGATGGCCGCCTCGCCCGCCAGGTATGCTGCGTCCTTGCTGCGCCGCCGCCTTTGGCTCAGCCGCTGCAGGCTCGCGCGCACGCTCTTCATACCGCTGGCAGGTTCGCGCGCACGTTCTTCCTGCCGCTGGCGCGCTCCACCGCCGTGAATTCGTAGTTTGCTTTTTGGGGCTTGTGCACGTGCGTGCAGTGCACGTGGCGTGGCACTGGTGGTGGAACCGGAAAAGGCGCACACCGGCAAAAGCCTGACTCAGCGCATAGTTATGCAAACGGCCTGCCTGCCTGCAGTGCAGTGCAGTGCGTGCTTGCACGCCGTGTTGTAGTGGGCTGTGCGCTCAAGAGCGTCATGCAGCGGCAGAGCGCGCGTTGCGTGCGTCTGTGTGCTTCCTGTTGCTCGCCCGCTGGAGCTGATGCGTGCTGATAACTTTGGGCCAACCAGGTTCCGTGCGCGTGCGTGCACATGAGCCCCGGCACCACGACGTCAAGCAGCGTCAAGCAGCGTCAGCAGCAGCAGCAGCAGCAGCAGCAGCAGCAGCAGCAGCAGCATCAGTGCAGTAGTGCAGTGTAGTGCATGTAACACTGGTCTTCGTCAGACTGCCTCGGCTGGAGTTGAAATTTCAGAATAGCTCAGTTGCGCTCAGTTAGCTGGCTAGCTCTACTAGCGACGGCGGCGGTGGAAGTCGTCATCATCGTCGTCGTCGCCGGGACGGTGCGGAAGGTCCTCGTCGCCATCCTCCTCGTCGTCCTGGTCGTCAAAATGGTCGAGGTGCTCGCCGCCAAAGACAGTGACGCGGTCGTCGGGGTCGCCGGAGATGTGCTGTGTGTTGTCGCCGCAGGAGAGGAAGGGGTTGTCATAACGCATAATCTCTGGGCTGTTGTTCCACAGGCTGCGGTGGCGCTTGAGGGCGCGGGAGCGCTTCTCGATCATGCCGAGGCGCATGTTGCGCGGGTTCACGCAGACGCAGTCGCCGCAGTGCCAAAAGCCGGAGTCGATGGCCTCGCCAAAGGCCCAGCAGTGGTTGCTGGTGCGGCCAGTGCGCACGGCGTGGATGTTGGCCCAGCGATAGAGGCGAGCGCTGGAGCGGATGCGGCACTTGACGGGCTCGAGGTCGACAATGTCGGCAACGCGCGTGTGAAAGGCCTCGACGACGGCCAGGTAGGCGTCGACCGGAGCGTAGATGCGCAGGCTGAGCGCGACGAGCACCTTGATCATGCGGCGCGGGATGAAGTCGCGGTGCAGCTTGTTGATCTGCATGAGCCCGAGCACACAGGCGAGCGCGAGGGTGACGGGGATGTCAAAAAAGATGGTGAGCAGACCGCCGACGAGCGCCATGAGCTGCTCCATGATGGCAAAGGGCAGGAACTTCAAGGCGGACCAACGGCCGTAGACCAGAAGCTCGACGGCGATCTTGGCGGAGGCGGGCGAGGCGAGCCAGTAGCAGAGCATGCCGCCGGGGGACCCGGGCGCGCCGAGGTCCACGAAGTCGCTGATCTTCTCCTTGGTCTTCTCGAAGAACATCTGGTCCTTGCCCTCACTCTTGAGCTTGTTCTGCAGGCAAAAGTGGTTGAGGGGGCTGTACACGTAGCAGCGCTCGCGCACCGGGCGCATGTCCATGATGCTCTGGCGGAAGAAGCCGCGGCGCTCGACGAAGATGCGCGGGTGGTTCAAGGCGCTCTGAGGGAAGTCCGAGGTGCTAAAGGCGCCGTAGATGCCGGCGAAGGCGGTGTGCATGAGCAGGACAATCTGAATGAGCGCCGCGATAGCGAGCAGGGCGTCCTTCTCGTTGAAGGCGCAGCACAGTTCGCCCGTGGGCTGGAAGAGTCCCAGGAGTGCGTCCGACTGCTCCCCGGCCGCGCAGTTCACGGGCGTGCCCGTGAGCGTCTGGTTCGCCACGACGCAGGCCGTCACCTCGTTGCCATTCGCGTTGACCTGGTGCGCAAAGATGTCCGAGACCTCGGCGACCGAGGCAAGCACGGAGATGAGAACCGACTTGGTCGACAGCATGAGGTCTGCGCGGTAGTACATGCGCAGGCTGAGCGCCTCGTTGCCGTAGAAGCGCGCCACGGCGCCCATGATCATGGCCTGCGGCGGCATCCACTCCTCGCTCGCGATGCCGGCCACCACCACGCCGGCCACGATGCTAATGACCGGCTGGTTCAGCATGGTGGAGAAGGACAGGATGGTGGCCACCAGCGTCACGAGAATGGCCGTCACAGCGTCGCTAAAGTCGTCCGTGTGCCGCTCGTGCAGCCAGTCGTCCCACATTTGCTTGTCCGTGCGCGGCATGTCGCTCACCACGGCGTGCGTCACGATGCGGTCGTGCAGCGGGTCGTCCCAGTTCACGTAAAAGTACACCTTCTCGTACGCACTCGCCAGCTCCGCGGCCTTGAGCGCCTCGTGCGGCCGGGCCAGCCGCGACCGGCTGCGCCACACCTGGTCCAGCTCCCACACCAGCGAGTGCCGCGGCGGCCGCAGCTTGGACGGGTCCAGCGCCAGCGGGATCGTCTGCATCTCCATGAAGAAGATCGGCACGTCGTCGCCCACCTTGTCCTTGACGAAGATGTACAGCGAGAACGAGGTGTCCGGCAGCAGGTTCACCAGGTTCGTCCCCAGCAGGAACCGCCACATGTTGAAGTTCTGCCACTTGGACTCGTACCGCATCGACCCACGCTTGTCCAGCGTGCGCTGCTGCGTGTTGACGTTCTTCTTGGCGCCCGACCCCGCCCCCCTGGCACCGCTGCCGCGCGGCTTGATGCGCATCGACAGCCGCGCGAGAGGCCCGCCGGCCTCCATGTCCGCCTCACCCCCCTCGTCCTCCTCGCCCTTCTTGTCCCACCCGTCGTAGCCGCGCCCCAGGACGCTTTCCACGCCGCCGTTGATGACCACCAGCCGGTACTTGAACTCCTCGTTCTGCGCCTCGCGGTACACGACGTGGTCCACGTTCTTGGGCTCCTCCGTCAGGTCGCGGATGAATCGCTTGTGCCGCCACGGCTTCGACTCGCTCAGCACCTCGTTCACCAGTGCCTTCGCCTCCGCCGACCGGGGCGACAGAATGCCCGTCCCGTCCTGCTCCAGCAGCCCGTGCAGCAGCCCGTCGTCCAGCCGGCCCGTGTTGCGGTACACCTTGCCATCCTCCTTGCCGTCCCGCGTGTTATTGATCGGGTAGTACCTCGAGTTGAACGGCATCTTCGCAAGCACCAGCGCTCAGCCGAGGCCACGTTGAGGATCTGCCAGTGCTCTGCCTGCTGCAAGCGCAAGCTCTCCGAAGCCTCGTGCCTCGCAGCGTGTGCGCGCGAGAGGAGGGAGCAGCCTTGCCAGCTCAAGGGGCGCAGGAGAAGCAACAGACAGACTCTCCAAGTCGCCTCGACGTCGCGCCGCTCACCGCCCGCGTGCACGCTCGCGCACGGCACGCGCGGCCCGCGCAGGCAGGCTGCACGCGGTGCCGGGGTCCCTGGGCCCGCTCCTCGCGCGCCGCGGTCCGCGGCCTCGGCTCGTGTCAGGTTAGCGATCTGCCTGCGCTCCGGGTCGCTCGCTCGCTCGCCCGCTCGCTCGCCCGCTCCTCGCCTTGCCTCGCCTCGCTCGCCTCACTCCGCGCGCGTCTCGCCGCTCTCCGCCGCGGCGGCCATGGCCAGCACGGCGCGGCACGGCACGGTGTGCGCGGTGGAAGTCGCCAATGTCCAAGAAAAGCTCAACAAACTCGCAGCCTGAGGAGTCGCAACTGCAACTTGGAGGGCCTCGGCATCACCGCCGTGGCCGAGCTCGCTGCCACAGGCTGGCTGGCCGCGGTGCACGCATTGCACGGACAGGGCAGGGCTACGAAACTAACGCAACCTCCTCCGTGGCCCCGGCGCTCGAGTACGCGCGCTTCTCCGGGCCCCTTGGTTGCTGCGACGGCGACTCGGGCAAGCCTTGAACGGTTGAACCACTGCAGCACTGCACTGCAAGCCGCGGTCTCCGAGTCGTGCTGCACGCAGCTGCACTGCTGCGTGTTGCCGCCTTCTTCGAAGTTCGGGCCCAGCAGCGCGCAGTGCCGGCCGGCGGGGTCCGGCCCCAGCTGGTCTTCACCTTCGACTTGGGCGGCGTCCTCGCGGCGGAGCTGGCGGTCGACCCGTACCAGTACACCGTGCCGAGCCTGCCAGTGAGCCTGAGCTGAGCTGAGCTGAGCTGTCAGAGCTGAGCTGAGTGAGCCCAAGCCTGATCATCAGGAGCGCCGCCACCGTGGCCGAGTCCAGCTCCAAGCACAACCCGTGCGCCCGCCGTTGCCGCGCTACAGTGGTTGTGGCGGCTCCGCGTTGTCCAAGTCGCGCCCGCTCTCCTACAAGTTGAGTAAGTCCGTGTCCGTCTCCGCCGCTGGCTTGCGACGAGCCGCCTGCTCCGGTTCACTCAACTTCTCTGGCTGGCTTCTGCGGTTCATCCCGCGCTGCTGCTCGCTCAGCTCGTCCTCGACCAGGGTCATTGGCAAGCTCGGCATGGGATGGGATGGGCTCGCTCAAGTCCAAGGAACTTAGCCCAGCCCGCCAGAGCGGCCATGGTCGGCCAAGCGCGAGGATCGACGCGAGTCGCTCTCAGTCTCAGAGCGAACAGCAGCCCTTCGCTCGTGCCACGGGCGCGCCGTCCGAGCCCGAGGGCGACCCGAGGATCATCATGGGCTGCTGGTGGTGGAGGTCGTCCACGGCGTCGCCGGCCAGTGGCGTCGCCGGGTCCCCGGAAGCGGCGGCGCCCAGAAACCCTCGCTGGCTGCGGCTGGCTGCGAGGCGAGGAACGAACGACCAAGTCGCGCGGCGCGGCGTCCGGCGCGCGCCAGGCCAGTCCAGGCTCTCGGGTCCTCGGGGATGATCGTCGTCTGGCCGGCCGTGGCGGCTGGGCGGGCGGCTTGCGCGCCCTGCGACCGTCGTATGATCGGGTTGACGAAGTCTTGGACCCAGCGCGACTCCGGGTCCGGTGCGGGGCGAGGCGGCTTGCAGGCGCGTGCGCAGCGCAGCGGACGCGGGGGAGGGCGGCCGCGCCGCGCGGCGGGCCGCGGAGAGATGCAAACACGAATCGAGATCGAGAGCGGAGGACGCGAGAGAGAGAGAGGACACCGCGCGAGGGGGAGAAGATGTCCGCATCCCTGCCCTCGCTGTTCGAGTCGGACTGCACCAGCGGCGCCATCGAGACGCCGGGGGAATGCGGGTTCGTGTACGAGGCGTGCACGCAGCTGCCGTCGTGCAACGAGCTCCTCGGCATGGTGGCGAGCAATGACACCGCCGTGGCTATGCAGGGCGTCGGCGGCCTGCTCACCAACAATCTCGGCGGCTTCGTGCTCGCCTGCGTGTCGTGCCAGAGCGACACCTGCAGCTCGGAGCTCGAGAGCGAGCTCACTGGCTACCTGGGCCCGGACTCGGCGGCCGGCGCCGTCGCCGGCATGGAGGACTATTGCGAATTCGCCGAGCTCCTCCCGCAGGCCACCTGCGCGGTGGATACTTGCGCTGACGAGATCGTGGCCTGCGTCGATAACGATGCCTGCCTTGACGGCCTCGACGAGCTCGTCACCTCGGAAGACTTTGCCACGGCCTTCGCGGACAACATGCAAAACGAGTACTTCAACGCCGCGCTCGAGTGCATGGCCTGCGAGTGCTCTTCAGACATCGGCACCCTGATTGAAAATGGCGAGGCCCTCGTGCCCGCGGCGCAGGGCGTGTATGGCTGCCTCACCACCACCGTGGCGCCAACTTCTGCCGCCTCTGGCCTGCAGATTGCCTCCACCCTTCTTGTTGCGGCCTTTGCCCTCTTTGCTAGGAAGTAACGTCAAGCTCTATTTCTTTTCTTCCTTGTGGTCGGCCCGGGAGGTTACTGCCTAAGAATTTTCGAAAGCTGTCGAGGGTCCGTGGCGTGCCGCCACGATTCGTCAGCCTGGCTGACACGGAGAGTTCAGTCGTGAGTCAACTAACAGCCCGCGAGCGAAGCTCAAGCGTCACTGGCAGCCACGTGCGGCAAAGACACGACTTCAACTTCAAGTCGCGGCCGGTAGGCAGGCTCGTCGGCAGTTCCAAGGAACTTGCCCGCCGCCTTTCTTTTCCTCATCTTTGGCCATGTGACATAGACTCCGCCGGCCACTGCGCTCGAGGCGTGCAGGCAGGGCCTGGCAGGCTGGGTTGCCTGCACCTGCTCCACGATCCTGGCGTCCTCGCGGCAAGATTTCAGTCGCGGATTACGTTAGGTGGTGGTGATCAGCCATTATGCTTGCTGTGCCGCGCTTGCTTCATCATCACGTTTGCTTTTGCAGCCACGGTCTTGTTTTGCGCTTGCGCTCGCCGTGACGTGATTTCATGTCACGGTCCGAGTCCGGTTGGCGGACGACTCCTACTCCTTGCGCAGCCCGCGGGGACCCTCTCACAGCAAGCAAGCCAGCCCTCGCGGCGCACGCGCTGAAGCACGGCCTATAGGCTAGGACCTCGCCGGCGGCGCCCGGCGGCGCTGGCCGCGCAGTCTGGCCCGCCGAAAGTATCGCCGCGCCGGTGCAGACGAGCGCGTGCAGATCAGATCAAGGTGCCTGCGATGGCTTTTGCACTGTCGATGATTGAAGAGCCTGCTTGCGCTCTCTGACAGTCAGGCGGCTCAGCGTAAGATTAGCGCTGGCTCCGGGAAGTCCCGTGCACTGGCCTTGTCGGACAGTGGAGGAGCAGGCAGAGCGCGATCAGCCAGGCGAAGCAAAACCCCCTCGATCCGGCAAACGAGTAGCACGCTTCGATCCGGCAAGAGCGCGGCGCACGTGAAGCGAGCAAGCGAGCAAGCGAGCAAGCGAGCAAGTGAGCAAGCAAGTAAGCGCGCAGCCCGGAGAGCAACGAACAGAGCTCGTCTTCACGAAGGATGAGGCGCATGGCGACGGCAATGATGGCGGCGGCCGCCATGGTGGGCACGACGCAGGCTCTCTTCGAGTCGGAGTGCCTCATGGAGGCCATTGCATCGGACGACCTGTGTGCGTACCCGTACCAGGCATGCCTAGAGACGCAGTACCTGAACACATCAGAGATCTCGGGGCTCATCGAGCTGCCGGTCGGCCACGTCCTGCTCGCGTGCGCGTCCTGCGTCAACGAAACCTGCAAGGCGGATCTCGCGGCGGAGCTAACGGAGGAAGGTGGCGACAGCGTGGACGGCACCGAGGTGGTGGACGGCATGGAGGATGAGTGCCCCTTCGTGGCACTCATCCCAGAAGCCAGCTGCACCTTCTCCAGCTGCGCCTCTCAAGTCGTCGGCTGCCTTGACGACTCCGAGTGCGCGAACTTCCTTCTTGAGTTTCAGTCGGCGCAAAGCACGCAGGAGCTGGCCTCCTACTTCAACGGCGCCGCCAGCGCCAACAACGAATTCTTCGACGGCGCCATGCAGTGCATCTCCTGCGAGTGCCCAAGCGACATTGCTATTTTCGTCGCAGACGACCAGAGTCTGGTGAGCGCCGCTCAAGCGCTTTACTGCAGCACCACGGCGCCCACTTCGACGCCCGCACCTACCAACGCTGCTGGTGCTCTTCAAACCGAGGCAGCAAGTCTGCTGCTCGCCATGGCCAGCCTCCTGCTCTTTTTGGTGTAAGAACGTGACAATGATTGAAGAATTCTGTACCACCCCACGACGAGACAAGACGAGATGTACTCGCATCGCCTATCTATCTCTAACTTAATTAATTAATGCTAGCTAGATGGAGATCACGTCTCCTCAGACGGGGAAAACCACGAGGTTCCATTGTATGTCGCCCGTCATCGACATGCGCGTCCCCGCCAGCGCACCACTGACCGTGCCCACCCTCCGATCAACAGCGCACACTGCGCGGTCAACGGATAGCGAGCGCTGCGCAAAGCGTGCAAGCAATCAAGAGGCGACACGGGACATCGACGGCGGCGGCGGCAGAAAGCTCGCGCGCACGCGTGGGCGGCGGCGGCAGCAAAGGCTCGCGTGGCGGCGCGCGGGCGCGTGCTGCGTGACGCGACGCGACGCGACGCGACGCGACGCGACGCGAGCATGACGAAGCAGCAGGGTGCGCTGGCGACGCTGCAGTTCGTGCCAAGCGCTGGCACCAAGGGCGCGAGCGCCGCGGTGCTGTGCGGCGAGAACGATGTCGTGGAGGTCTGCGGCACGGCGCTGGGCGTGACGAAGCTGCCAGCGCTGGGCGAGGAAGAACAGACGGCGACGCAGACGCAGACGTTCGTGGATGCCGACAGCGCCGCGCGGGACGTGTCCGCGCTGTGCGCGGGCCCCAAAGGCGGGTACGCGTACTCGAGGCCCGCGGAGCAGCCGACGGTGGTGGTGCGCAGCGAGGCGGCAAGCTTCGAGTTGGTCGACGGCGCGGACCTGCGCCACGGCGCGCTCGCCTTCGCGAGGGACGGATCAAGGCTCGCCGCCGTGGGCAGCGAGCTCGGCCGCGAACTCGTGGTCTGGGACCTGCGCAACCCGCAGCGCCCGGTGCTGGCCCGGCGCGAGCTGCACGCCGACGTGGCGTCGCGCGTCGGCTTCTGCCCGCGTGACACCGGCGTGCTAGCGTGCGCGGGTTCCGACGGCCTGCGGTTGCTACGCCTCGAGGAGACCGCCAAGAACCACGAGCTGACGCCTATCGACACGGAGGCGAGCGGTCTGGGGCCCGTGACGGACTTCTCCTGGACCAAGGCCGGCCAGCTCCTGGCCGTGACACGCGATCTGGTGCTGCGCGTGGACCCGCGCAATGGCGCAGTCACCAAGAAGCTGGAGAACGTGCTGCGTATCATTTCTCTCCGCGTCGTCTCCGGCAGTGTCCTTGCCGGCTGCGCGGACGGACGGCTGCGGTGGCTCAGCGAGTCGACCTTCACCGAGGAAGACGCGGCGCTACCGGCGATTCCGGGACTCGTGGAGGACCCGTACAGTAGTGCGGAGGCCCCGGCCGAGGGCCACGCGCCCTCCCCAATCGTGGCACTCGCGCTGAATGCGTCCTTCACGCGGTGCCTCGTGACCACGGAACGCGGCGACCGCTTCATCATCACTGTGCCGCGCGCATCAGACGGCGCGGAGCGCCGCTTCCGGATGCTCTCCAGCGCGCACCGCGGCGCGCTCGTGGCGCTGGCACCTGTGTTTAGCGGGCCGCGCGGTGCCAGCGCGCTCTTCGCCTCGGTGGGCGCCGACGCGACGCTGCGCGTTTGGGACGCCGACAGCGCGCAGCGCGTGCCCCTGGCGCAGGCCTCGTTGCGCCGCGACCCCCGCGAGGAGGCCGGCAAGGAGAAAAGGGACGGCAACGCCTCTGCGGCGCCGCTGCAAGCGCGCCAGCTCACGACGTTGGCCGCCAGCACGCAGTCGCCCTTTGTCGCGGTCGGAACCAAGTGCGGCCTCATCCTGCTCGTGCAGGTGAGCAAGCCGCGCTCCGGGGCGTGGCAGATCCAGGTCGTGCAGACCATTCGCGCGCACGCCAGCGCCACCTCGCGCCTCGCCTTCAGCCCGTGTGGCCATCTGCTGGCGTCGGCCTCAGACGACGAGGCCGGCCTCAGCGTCTTTCGCGTGGACGTGCCCTCACGCGCGCGCCGCGAGGCCATCGGGCTCGCCGTCGTCGTCGACCTGCCCGAGGCGCTGCGGCCACGCGCCCTCACGTGGCGCGAGTCCAGCGAGCTGCTCGTGCTCGCAGTCCCGCTCAGCGAGAGTGGCTCCGCCCTCGACAGTGGCGAGGACGAGAACGCGGAGAAGAAGAGTCAGATCGGGGACGAGGCGGCGACGGCCGAGGCGCTCTCCGTGCAGGTGCCGTCGCTGAGCGAGCTCGCCAAGGTGCACACGGTGCGAGCGCTCGCGGAGAGCCGCGGCATCGTGGCCGGCCTGCGCTTTGGGGCCATCGGCGGCTTCGCATGCACGCCGGCGGGCCACGTGCTGGCCACGCTCTCCCACTCACCCCAGCGCCTCAACGTACTGCAGCTCGGGAGCAGCAGCAGCGGTGGCGGCACAACCACCACCAAAGCGGCGGCGGCGGCGGCGGTGGACGAAGTCGCGGTGGACGCGCTCCAGGGCCACCCGTGGACGCTGGCGCTACGCGGCCAGTGCGTGGCGAGCGCCGGCCTGGACGGCACCGTGGCCGTATGGCGCGACGGCGCAGACCTGACGGCGGCCACGCGCAAGGCGCTGGCGTACCAGGCGTCCTCGGCCATGCCCACGGCGCTCGCGTGGAGCGCCGACACGGCCGTGCTGGCCGTGGGCATGGGCGAGGGCCAGATCGCCTTCATCGGCGTGCCGGCAGCCGCCCGGGACGCCAGCCTGCGCGAGGGCGTCACGCTGCGCACCGTGGACGACGAGAAGCTCGGCATGGTCGCGCACCCCATGCCGGACCCCGAGGACGAGGGCCAGAGCGAGAGCGCCAAGTGGAAGAAGCGCGCCCACGACGTGCTGGAGTCCGAGTACGAGAAGAAGCGCGCGGAGCGGCGCGGGCGCATCGACCTGCTGCAGCGCCGGCTCTTCATGCTCCTGGAAGCGAACGAGAAGGTGCCAGAGCTGGAGAAGCTACCGCGCGAGGAGTTCGTGGTCGACGTCCAGGGCCGCGCAGCAATCTGCGAGCGCAATGAGGAGGCCGCCGAGGCGCTGCGCGCCGAGGTGGAGGGCGAGATCAGCGACCGCGAGGCGCTCTTCGCACGCATCAAAAAGGAGTGCTGGGACTCCATGGAGACGGCCTCGCGCGACCTGTGCGCGCTGGACAGCGCCGACACCAACAAGGTGCGCAACTACCCGATTCCCCGCGAGAGCGACCGGGACAAGCGGCGCCTGGCCCGCGTCATGCAGATGCGCGCCATCGAGCTGCGCGAGCTTCGCGCTGCGGCCAGCGGCGACCCACTCTCCAAGCGCAACACCTGGCCTACGACGACCGGGCCGATGCGCACGGTGCCGGAGGACGCGGACTGGATTGTCAACGCCGGCCTGCTCAAGCCGTCCTTGGACGCCTCCGGCGTGGACCCTGCCGTGGCCGCCGAGGCTGCCGCCGCGGCGCGCGCCAAGGAGGAGGCCGACGCGGGCAAGGACGCCGCCGGCAAGGACGCCTCCGACGGAGACGACGACGAGGACGGCGAGGGCGACGAAGGCGGCGAGGGCAAGGACGGCGAGGACGGCGAGGACGGCGAGGGCGGCAAAGATGGGAGCGGCAAGGAGGGCGGGAGCGAAAACGCCAAGGATCAGCTCTTGGACCTTCTGTACCATCCGGCCGCGCTGCGCTCAAGCTTCCAGGTGCGGCAGCAGCTGATTCTGCTGCGTGCGCTGCAGCGCCAACTCATGCTGACCTTCAACGAGCGCTTCGACAAGGTCGTGGAGGACAAGGAGGACGCCGTGGAGCGCATCAGCAGTCGGTACGCTCGCATCAACGAGATTCTGCGCGAGCTGAGCCGCGACGAGGAGCCCATGCCAAACTACTGGCACCCGAGCGAGCGCGCCGAGAGCACGCTCGAGGTGACGCAGGAGGAGATCGGCGTGGAGAAGTACCTGTCCAAGGCCGAGCGCGAGCGCGTGGCTCGTGAGGAGGAGGAGCGCCGCCGCCGCGAGGAGGAAGCCGCCAAGGACAACATGGGCGCGCGCGCGCTGGAGGACATGATGAATGGCACGCTCGAGGCGGCGCGCGAGTTGACGCTAGCAGAGCGCACCATGGAGCGGCCCGAGTGGATGAACGAGATCGAGTATGCCGAGATGACGGAGGAGCAGCGCAAGGAGCACGATGACTTCGAAATCCAGCTCACCAAGTTCCTCGAAGAGAAGGAAAAGTACATCAAGTCACTCGAGGTGGAGATGAAGAAGACCTACACCGAGATTGAGGAGATCGTGGCGACCTTTGGCGACACGCTGCGCGGCCTGCTGCGCTTCAAGGTGCAGATTGCCGAGAGCATTGCGACGCAGGGGCTCTACATGGCGCGCCTCACGCTCTCCCTCGTGCGCCGCGAGGACATTGTCGTGGCCAAGGCGCGCAACCGCGAGGCGTTGGCCGCCGCGCTGCAGACGCACGAACGTGTGCGCGCCGATCAGGCGGACTTCCAGGTCCCCGTGGACGCGGCGCACGCCGCGCTCCAACTGGTGCAGGACAAGGACAAGGCGCTCGAGAAGAACTTCAAGGTGCAGATCCAGGAGCAGGCAGCCGCTGCGGGTGGCGGCGACTTGATCGATGCCGACGACCTCAAGACGCTCGTGGCCATGTTCAAGTACCGCATCGGCGAGCGCGCCGCCTTCTTGGGGGAGATCTCGCAGCGGTCGAGCCGCCGCTCCTCGATCGGCGGCTTCGGCGTTGGCAGCCGGCGCCGCAGCACTGACATGGACCGTCGCCTCAGCGGCCGCCTCAGTGCGCGCCGTGGCTCGCAGAGCAGCAGCGCCAGCGCCAGCGGCGGCAACGGCAACGCGAACGCCCACACCGTCGAGGACGCCCTGCAATCCGCGATCGGACGCGGCCAAGGCGGCGCTCTTGGCGCGCAAATCATCAGCCTGGACCCGTACGGGTCGCCGGAGGACGACACGACCGAGGAGGAACGTCGTCGGGCTGAGGACGCGCGAGCGCTCGTGCCGCTTGACCTGGCGCGCGACTGCCCGGAGAACCTGCCCATGGACGAGGCCCGCTGGAACCTGCTGCAGCGTCTGCGCCTGGAGAAGATCCAGTGCGAGCTGGACTTGAAGCGCGTCTCGCTGGACGCCGCGCGGCTCGATGCGCAGGCGCTCACCCTAGCCAACCAGCTGGCGGCCGCCGACGCCGAAATTGACCGCCTGCGTGCCGAGTTCGCCGCACTCCAGGAGGCGGAGCGGCTCGAGGTGCAGGACCTGGAGCTCATCGTGCGCGTCAAGCAGGGCCAGGATGAGGTCAAGCCGGGCGCCCTCATCACCAACTACGCCAATAGCATGCTCTTGCACCGCGGCGTCGTAGAGGCGGAGAACGCCGAGATCGTCAAGCTTGGCGACGCCAAGGTCGGCGTCATGACCAAGATGAAGGACTTCCGCAAGAGCATCATCTTCATGCAGTGGGAGCACACCTTTATGCTGCAGCAGGAGCACGACCTTGAGGAGCACTACACAGATTTGCACATGCTGCGCGTCACGCGCGAGCTCCAGGAGCTCATCAAGGGCGGCGAGGTTGCCGACACGCAGGAGCAGACGCATCAGGTCGAGCAGAAGGTCGCGCGCATGAAGAAGATCCACCAGACCAAGATGACCAAGATGGCCTCGGCGCTCGACCGCACCGAGGACCGCAGTCGCATGCTGACCGACGAGAACGTGCGTCTCGAGGCACGCATTCGCGACCTTCTCAGCAATGTACAGATGCGCGACGCCGTGCTCCAGGCGCGCACCGGTGTCTCCGTGCTGCAGGCGGATGCACCGGCCGCCGGCAGCAGTGGCACGGCACCTGCGAGCAGCCCGGCGGGCTCGGGTGCATCGGCGGCCAAGGCGCGAATGAAGGCTATCGTGACGCGTCGCAAGCTCATGGACTTGGCTCGTGCGCAAACCGACGAGATTGACTTCCTCAAGCAGGAGCTTGACCGTCTGCGAGAGCGCAACTTTCCCCGCTTCACGCATGCTGCATCCACCTTGGGCGCCATGCGCCACGACGCGCCACCTGATGCCCGATGATGAAGAACGTAGGGCGTCAAAGTGTCATCGTGATACCACCCCAAAAGTCGCCATGACCAAAGCCAAAGTACCCCAGTCAGCGAGCGAGCGAGCGAGCGAGCGAGCACGCACGCGAGCGCACGAGCACGCACGCGCACATACAAGCCTAGAAGAGCGCATGCACGCACGCACGCACGCACGCACGCACGCACGCACGCACGCACACATGCAAGCAAGCAAGCAAACAAGCAAGCAACTCTGTGTTCGTCTCTGTGTATCATCTGTCTATCTCAGCTCCGCTCCGGCGAGCTGCAAAGTAAGCAGAATCTTCTCGTTCTCCGCATTCTAACCTCCTCCTCCAAGCGTCACTCAGATTAGTCTTGTCGTAGTTTGCTCGATTCTCAATAGCAGTGGCCCACATCATCACGAACAGTCATGGTCATCGCCTGGAGATAAAGTCGATGATGTTGCGCGAAAGCGGGATTCCGTCCTTGTGCGCCTTGCGGTAGGCATCCAGGATGTAGGGCGGCATGCGCTCGAGGATAATGTCGTACATCTCGGTGATGATGTTGGTCCATTGCTGATTGAGCTTGCCGTCGTCGGTGACGAGGCTGTCGTGGTGTGACTTGGCGCGACCGTCGGGCGCGGCAGGGTAGGAGAAGACAGAGGAGAAGGCGACGCCGTTCTCGACCTTGCGGAAGACAGACCCTTCGAGGAGGGCGGAGCGAATGCGATGCACGCCGGGCTTGACGGGCACAAGGCCGAGGCTGTGCTGCGTCGAGGTGGAGGCCAAGACAATGGCACTGTAGTTTTTCTGTCCCTCCAGGCCCTGCTGCTCCTCGAGCGTGAAGGGCTGGGCGGGCGGGAGCTTGCCCTCGAAGCGCGCGCGCTCGGCCACGGCGTTGGGCGGGTACTTGTGGAAGCGGTCGTCCTGCGGAAAGGAGGAGCGCGAGATACTCTTCTCACGCGAGGACAGCAGCAGGACGGTGTCGACAACGTCGGTCTTCTGGCCCGAGCCAGCGGCGGCGTCAACGTCACGGCGCGGCGTCTCCTCACGATAATAGTAGACCTTGACGCGGTTGCGCAGCGCCTCGCCGGCCATGCTGTCTTTGACGTCGCTCATGTTGTTCTCGATGCCGGTCTCAATCTCGCGCACCGAGACCGAGGAGGCACCAAAGTGCTTGCTGATGCGCTTGTTGAGATCCTCGTCGCACCAGACGCCCCAGACGACTTGTGCGATGTCAATCGGGTCCTTGGCCGGAATGACTGGGAGGTCGACCCGCACACTGCAACGCTTCGCGTCCTCGGCGCGCACGCCGTGCGGGAGGCGCTGGTAGCGCATCTCCAGCTCCGGGTGGTTCTCGATAGCGCCGACGCGCCAGGACGGGTCTGCCATACTGGTGGACAGCAGGCCGAGCACCTGCGCGATGGCCGTGTCGGAGCCCTGCTTACACATGAGCTTCTTGGCGCTCGTGGTGGTCGGGATGCCGTCCGCGATATGCTTGAACTTGGAGATGAAGCTCTTGTGCTCCATGAGTTCTGCGCGCAAAAGGTCGTTCTCCATGCGGAGGTCGATGGATCCGGTTTCGCGTAGCGCCTGGACCTTCATTTGCAGGTCCGCAATCGTGTTGAGGAAGGTCTCGCGCTCCTTCTCCAGTTTCACATTCTTTTCTTTGAGCTCCTCCAGCTCGCGCTTGCGCTTGGCGCGCGTCGCGCGGCTTGCCGCCGCCACGGCCGCTCTCCGCTTTGCGTCCTTGTCCACCGGCTGGCCCGTATTGACGCTCATCGCGTCGGCGCTCGCCACGCTCGCGGCGCTGCCGCGACCGCCGCGACCGCTGCTCGTGCGGCTCGCCGCCGCCGGCACGCGGCCGCGGCCAGCGCCCTTGCTGCTGGAGCTCTTGCTGCTCTTCTTGGCCTCTGCAGCCTCGAACTCCCCCATTTCCTGCTCGCCCACGCTCGGACCCAGGTACGCAGGCACGGGCGGCTCCTGGGCGTGCCGCGCGCCGCGCTGCCGCGGAGCGCGCCCGCCAGGCGCCGGGGCGGGCTCGGGCGTCATGTCGACTGCGCCGGCAGCACCCCGCCCGCCTCCCACGCCGCCGCGTCCCGCCGCCGCCGCTGCCACGGCGGCTGCTGATGTGGCGTGCGCCCCCATCATGTCGCTGTGGGCAAGGTGCCCGGCGCCGGCGCCGGTGCCGGCGCCGGCGCCACCCATGTAGCCGCCCATCCCGTGCACGCCGGGCCCGCCGGCGCCGCCAAAACCTTGGTCCACCCGAAAGTGGTCTGGGAGCTGTTGAAGCTGTTGTTGATGCTGCTGCTGCTGCTGCTGCTGCTGGCCCGGGAGCCCATGCGGGTGCAGCAGGTGATGGTGAGCTTCTTGCAGATGGTGCGCCGCGTGCAGGCTGCCGACGGGCGGCCCGGCGAGCTGTTGCGCGTGCTGCGCGTGCATGACCATGCCTGGCACGCCCTGGCCGGCGCGCTGCGGGTCCGCCCACGGCTCCTGCGGCAGCGCCGCGCCCTGGTCTGCGCCCGGAATGGGCGCCCCCTGATCATCTAGCAGCAGGTCCAGCTCCTCCCACACATACTCGCCCTGGCCGCTCTTTTGCATCCTGCCGCGCAAGAGCTAGGCCTGCCTTCTTCGTGAGTCCAGCGACACGAGCAGGCGCCCGGCGCCCGGCAAGACCCTTCGCGGGTACGAGCCGTGCGTGCGTGCGTGCGTGCGCGGGTGCGTGTCCCCTTGGCCGTAGCGGAGACTACAGCAGCGCAGCCTGCAGAGCAGACCGTGTGCGCTGGTATCTGGCAGCAGCGCGGGCGCGCGCTGCGCCCCCTCGCCGTCGCCCTGAGCGCCGCCCGCGCGCGCCTGCACGTACTCCGCGCGCGCAACTACTGCGAGGCGGCAGGCAGGCAGGCAGGCAGGCAGGCAGGCAGGCCGCCGCGGCCCAGAGAACCGCGCGGCGCCCGCGAGCCGCCGGCTTGGCGCGGCCCGGCGCGGCTCGGCGCGCGCTGCCGACGGCGCACGCCGCGCCGCCTGCCCGCCCGCTCCCGCGCGCGCCGCAGCGGCGGACCTCTGCCGCCAGCTCCCGCGCGCACGAGGAATGGATGAAGGGCGGGATGGAGGGATGGAGGGATGGACGAGCGAGCGAGCGCGCGAGGCAGGCAGCAGGCCCCGCGGGACCGCGCCGCGCAAGCGGGCCACGGCCAGCCGCTCGCGGCGCCGCGCCCCCGCGCGCACGCGCTCAGCAGCCGCGCGCGGGCGCGAGCGAGCGGGTCTGCGCGCCCGACTCGGGCTCGAGGCGCCCGCGGATAGGCCGCCGGATAGGCCCCTTCCGCGTAGAACCGCCCTATCGGCGCGTTGGGCCGCTTCGCCGAGGCCGCTTGGTTTATAGCTCCAGCCTCCAGGCACATCCACGAGTTGAAGCACGCACAGGCGCAGGCAGGCAGGCAGGCAGGCAGGCGCCAGCACAGCTGCGCCGCGAGATCACGATCGCGACGGAGGCGACGCCGCGGGCCGAGAAAGGTCCAAGGCTCAGAGGCTCGCGCCGCCAGAAAACGATAACAGGCCAGCTGAAGCTTCTCGGGCGCTGGCCTCACTCTCAGTCACTGCCAGGTTCATCACCACCATCTGTCATGATCAGTCAGCCTGAGTCGAGTCAGTCTTCGAGGCGTCTTCACGAATCACGTAACTTACGGTCTTGAGGCGTCTTCTTGAGTTGAGAGGAAGCGCGGTCTTCTGCGGGCACGGACACTTGAAGAACTTGAAGCTGCAGTGCGATCTGCAGGCGCGGGCTCCGGCCGTAGCCTCCTGGAGTTGCAAGTTTCGAAGCTATGTTCGCTCGCGGCTCTCGGGCCAGCGCCGCGGAGCGCCAGCGCGCTGGGCCAAGGTCCGGACCCCGGACCGGAGCGAGCGAGGCGGCCTGCGCTGCGCGGCTGCGCGATGGCTTGCTGGCTGACAAGCGGACCTGCACGCGTCCGAGTCGCCGCGCGGCGGCGGCGGCGCAACTTCAACTCCATTTATTCACGGTCCACCCACACGCCGCTGCCGCACACGGGCTTGAGACGTCGCCTGGGCCGCGCCCGGCCGGGCCTTTTTACAGTTGGCCAGGACTCGGAAGCGAGCGCAAGATTGTGGCGCAAAGTATCACGCAAGCAGCCAGCAAACCACGAAAACAGACACGCTGGCACCCCGGGAGGAAATGAAGCAGGCCAACGTTGATGCATCTCGTGGTGTGTGCAGGCAGCAGCGCGTCTGTGCGGTTGGAACACAGCGCACTCGCATGCAACGCCATGCAACAAGAGGCAGCGAGAGGCAGCGAAAGTCGTACTTTCTACGGCGCACGTACACGTGCCAGTTGCTGGCGCCGCTGGCCGTGCAGCTCACTGTCAGTCGCAAGCGACCACAGGCAAGTAGGCCTCAGGCTCAGGCTCAGCTATCGATGCTTAGGCGTGGTTTTCACGGACGTACGCAACGCAAGTGAAAGGGTTGCAGCTACGACCAGGAGCGCGAGCGTGTAGTGGCTGCGCTACCCTGCCAGCGCAACGGCGTTGAAGGTTCTAACTGGTCACGAGGCTTTGCAGACCACCGTCTCGGTAAAGGGCGATACCCCCGACCGCTGTCTGTCAGCACGGCAACGAAGAGGTCTGAGACGCGCCATCACTCTGCGAGCCTGACATCATCAGTGCACGCTCAGCTTGAAGAGCGAGGTCTTGACGGCGTTGACGATCCACCAGAGTCCCTGGGCTTGCCAAATGCAAGAAACTGCGGTGTCAAGCATCTGCAGTGAATGTCCGTGCTCATCCTGCGTCAATGACTTGCGGAAAGTGCGATGCTCAGGTCGAGATTAGCGCTTCCATGTGGGCCGCAGCAGCCACGCGAAAAGGTGAGGGCTCTGAAGGGGCGGTGCTCATCGTGAGCGCCCCAAGTTGGGATTCACCCTCAACCCAGCGTCCGCCATCGTTGCCGCCTCGTGCAAGACCGTGACAATGATTTGGGCCATGAGGAGGAGCATGTCGGCCGCGGTGGCCGTCTCCCCTGTTGACCAGCCATTGCAACGGCGGAACGGCCGCTTGCCTGCATGCAAAAGGAACGGACCATCAGACTGAGCCTTTGCAGGCAGTCAGTCATCCATCCCCTCTCTTGGCTCAGCACATCCTTGGCGCCGCGCTCCGGGTGTGTAGAGAGGAGATTGGAGCGCGAACGGCTGGACCCGTTTTTAATGAGCACGTACGTTCGCACGCACAGCATCCAAGCCTCGATGTGGTAAAAAAAAATCGGACAGAGCCGATCGGCGGCGGTGCAGGCGGCCACCACCATCCTTGCCCTTTGCTTTGACGACGCCGAGGTTCTAAAGACGAACTTGAAATCCACGCAAGCTCGTCTTCCAGTTTAAACTAGCCAAGGATTGTAGCGCTCAGAATGAGCGCAGAAATAACACAGCACGACGTGTCCAGCACCAGCAGCGAGGATGAAGACTTCGATTCGAACCCGGCGCGCCGCAGTCATACGAATACATCGACCTCGGCCTGCAGCACGGCAAGCGAACCCGGCAAGCAGACACGGACGGCGAGCAAAGACGGCAGGCAGACTCGGGATGCAGCAGCAGCCCGACTGCCTTTCCGGAGTGGCCTTCCTTTGGTTATGATCTTCGCCAGGCGCGGGCTTCCGGACGGTATAGAACAATATAGAACAATACCTACCGCCGTCCAAAAGGATCTAAACCGCCCTGCGCAGCCGGCAAGGCGCGTCTTGGCGCGGCGCGGCGCGGCGGCGCGCGGCGCGGCGCGGCGCGGCGCGGCGCAAAGCGCGTTTGCGGCTCGGCGGCGGGGCGGCTGCGGCTCGGCGGGTCGGCGGCGGCGCTCGCCCAGCAGGCATCGCGGGCTGTGCCGCGCCGCCGCGCATCCCGGCGTCGATCCCTCCAACCTCGGCGAGCTCGACGCGACGCGCGCGGCGAACCTCCAACGAGCCGGCGGCGCGCGCGCGCGCGGGGGGGGGGGGGGGCTGGGGGCGGGGCGGCGGCGCGGCGCGCGGCGGCAGCGCGCACGCCGGGCGCCCGAGCGAGCGCGAGAGTGAGCGCGCGCGCGCGCGCGGGCGGCGGCGGCGGCCCGGCCCGGCGGGCCCCTACGTTCGTCCTCGTGCTGCTCGTCGTGGCGCACGACAAGGAGTACGAGCTCGAGCTGCTCGCGGGCGACGTTGTCACGGCTGCTCGCGGGAAAAGGCGTGACGCCCGCGCTCGCGAACGACGCGCTGGCCGGCGAGGTCTCGTGCATGGACAGGAGCGGCGCAGCCGGTGGCGTGGCGTCGCTGAGTGATCTCATGATGGACGAGGAGGGCGCGAACAACACGCGCACGTCGATGGCGTCGGCCCTGACGGAGGCGACGAATGACTCGATGGAAGTCAAGGAGACCAAGGAGCAGCAGGCGCCCGGCGCAGCAGGCAACGCGAGCGCCGGCGCGGCCAGCAACGCGGCGCACCAGGGCGCGGCTGCGCCAGAAGCCGGCGGCCCGCGCGGGACGGCGGCGGCGGCGACGGGCGCCGCCGCGGCCAGCACGGAGGCAGGCGCGAAAGTCACTAGCCAGAACCCCGCGCCCAGCGCCGCCGTGGAGGCGGGTGCCCGGCACGAGACCGGCGTGAAGCGCAAGTATTCGGAGTCGGGTGCCAGCGGTGCCGGTGTCGGCGCCGGCGCCAGCGTCAAGACGGAGCCGAACGGCGTCGCTTCCAGCGAGTCGACGGCGCGTGCTGGCGTGCAGCCGCCGCCCGCAAAGCAGATTCGCCTGGACCGTCTGGTGTTCCGATGCGATGGCTGCGGTACGTACCCACTACGCGACGTGCGCTACCACTGCGTCATCTGCGTGGACTTTGACCTGTGCAAGGCATGCTACGAGTCGTCGACGCTCAAGCACAACCCGGAGCACCTCAAGCAGATGGAGGAGATCATCATCAAGTGCGTTCCACAAAAGTGGACGCCCCTGCCTCAGCACCACGCGCTCTTTGGCTCCGACAACAACGTGATGCGACCGCCACAGGCAACGCAAGCCCCGACGCAGCTGCAATCGATAGTTGGGGCGCCGCAGCCGCAGCTGCCGCCGCCGTCGCTGAGCGTCCGGACAGGCGCCAGTGCGACGCCTGGAGCTCGGAGCGCCGCTGCGCGGGAGGGCCCGGGCAGATGGCCGAGCCCCGCCAGTGGGGTCTATGGCAGCGGCTATGGCAGCGGCAGCGGCAGCGGCAGCGGCGGCGGCAGCGGCAACGGCAACGGCAACGGCGGTGGCGGCGGCGGCTGGGGCTCGCGCATCGCCAAGCGCGTGCAGCAGCCGACTGAGGCGCCACGCGAGCTGAGCCCCAAGCCACCACGGCGGTCTGCCAGCCAGGGCCAGGTCATTGCCGGGCTCGCCATGGACCAAATGAACGAGGAGCTCCGCGCCTGCAACATCCAGCCGGTCACCGTGGGTCGCCTCAGCACCAAGATGGCCAGTATGTTTCTGAACATCATGAAGGTCGGCTGGTCCAAGTTCGCGGACGAGCTGCGCCACCAGAAAAAGTACGCTCTCGGCGGGACCGGCGACCCGCAGGCGCTCGACAAGGACTCGCGCTTTGGCCAGATTCTCGCGCTCAACGCCATGCGGCTTGCCGGCGTGCCGTCCTCGCGCACCACGCGAGACTTTGACCCGGTCCCACCCTCCTCCGGCGAGGTGCGCGCCGTGGCGGCTGGCATTGTCGACCAGCTCATGGAGGCGGACGAGGACGAGTGGTTTTGTAGCCCGGTGCCCGCCGACGAGCCAGGCTATTACAAGGTCATCTCCAAGCCCATGGACCTGCAAACCGTCAACGAAAAGCTCGAGGAGGGCGCCTACGAAACCACATCCAACTCCACGCCCGAGGCGCTCTTCCTCCTGCTCCACGCCGACATCCACCAAATCTGGAAGAACGCCATGACCTTCAACCCTCCCGATCATCCCGTGCACCAGCGCGCCGCTCAGCTTGCCGAGCAATCTGGTGACGTGCTCGCGGAGTCCGCGCAGATCCTCGGCCTGCGCTGCTCGCCCAACGACTTTCGCTTCAAGGCACCGCCCAACAGCAAGCGCCCTACCGCCGCTACGCCCAGCGCTGCCGCGAGCACCAAGCGCCGCGTCGCCTCCATCGACCTGCAGGACGGGATGGATGACAGCAACGGCCTCGACACCGGCGCGAGAAGGCCGGCCTCCGCGCGTAAGTCGCCTCTGCCTGCGCGACGCGCCTCAAGCGAGACCGCGCCCGAGTCTGCGCTGCTCGACCCTCTCATCAACCCGCACGCCGAGGTTGCGCGACTGCAGCGCGAGCTCAAGCGTGCCCACAAGCGCATCGACCGACTCTTGGAGCTCGTCGAGTCCGGCTTTCGCGGCATGCGCAAGAAGGTTGCCTCGCTTCGTGACATGTGATATGTCACCCTTGCTCGCAGAGCCGAGCCGAGCAGAGCAGAGCCGAGCAGAGCAGAGCAGAGCGACTAGCCGACCAACCAACCGACCAACCAACCAACCAACCAACCAACCAACCAACCAACCAACCAACCAACCAACATGATGATGCTGATGATGACGATGAAGAAGATCGAGTCGTTCACTTGCTAGAATGCTCTCGGATGTCAAGCTTGCCAGCCTAATGAAACGACAAAAGAATTCGACCTGCTCAAGAAAGAGCAACCAGACGCACCACGATGCTCATTGACTGCAACACGGGAAAAAGTTTGTCTCAACGCCCAAACGTGCTCGAAGAGACTTGTGCTCGAAGCCAAAGCTTTCCCAAGTCAGCTGCGAAGCCCGTGGACGCAAGCATCGCCTCGGCAATCCTCCCAAGCTCGTGGTCAATCCCCAAGAGACCAAACGCGACCAAACGCAGGTTGGCCGCGAGCAAAGGCAAGCACAGCACGAGCACGTTGCGGGCTTTGCGACCTCAGCCTGGCTTGCCTCGGGCTCGGCCTCCAAGGCATGCTCTCTGCTGTGCGCACGGTGACGGCCAGAACTTCCCTCTCGCCTCAAGTTCTGTCTTTCTCGCACTGGTCGCGGTCCGAGTGGTCCCGACGCAGGCCTCCACCAACCAAAACCTGAGCAGGACCGCCGCCTCCGGGGCCTCGCTCGCGATGCTGCACGCTCGGACCGGGCTGGTGCGCGCGCGCGCGGGCGCGGCGCAGGCCGTGCGGCGGAGCCTCGGCCGGCCGGCCCGCGCCGGCGCCGCCTGGGGCGGTCTCGGCGATGTGGACGGCGGCCTGGTGGACCTGGCGCCGGGCGGCCTGGGCCTGGCGCAGCAGCCGCAGCGGCTGCAGCTGCAGCAGCTGGCGCAGCTGCAGCAGCGGCGCGGGTACAGGCCGGACCGGAAGCCGCGGCGCAAGCGGCAGACCAAGGCGTACAAGCGCATGCCGAGGACAGGCTCGCATGATGACCCGCACAACGTCAAGGGCATCGTGGCGCACAAGGCGTATGTGACGCCGAACAAGGACCTGCCGGCGATGCGGGAGCTGACGGACCCGGCGGTCATCAAGGAGATGATTTTCGACGCGCAGATGATCCGCCAGATTCTGCTGCCGAACCCTGACTTTAGCCGCATCGACCTGCCCGGCGCGTGGAACCCGCTGCCGGGCGACACGACGCTCGAGATGGAGATTGCCTTCGCGCAGCGCTTGGAACAGCTGGAGGCCGAGGCGCGGGAGCGGCGGCAGAGCCCGCTCATGCTGCCGTCGCCCGTAGATATGGCACGGGCCGGCGAGAGTGCGGCGGACGAAGACGTGGAGCCTCTCACGCTGGAAACGGTGGTGGAGGCGCTGCGGTCGGACGGGCCCGACCCGATGCCGGCCGCCGTGGAGCGTGCCATCGCCGCGCCGACCGACAGTATTGCCGAGGCGCAACGCAACCACAGCCGCGCCGTGGACGTGGCGGCGGCCACCATTATTGAAGACGTGCGCAGCGGCACCAAGGGCGCGGCGCTGGAGACCATTGCGCTGCTCGAGGAATCCGGTGACATCGCGGTGCTGGACGAGGCGATCGCGCACCTCGTGCGTGTCGTGCTGACCCAGGACCGCGACGTGCACCGAGCGGCGGACCTCCTGAACGACCTGGTCATCAAGCGCGGGCGCACGCCCACGGTCGAGCAGGTGTGCGCCATGATCGAGGGCTGCCTCTCGCTGCGGCAGACGGACCGCGCGCAGGCCATCTACGACTCGCTCAAGATCCGCTTTGACCTCCCGCAGACGCTCGAGATGCACCGCTCGCTCATGCACATCAAATCGCACAAGCGCAACGGTTACGGCGCGCGGCTGCAACTCATAGACTTCGAGACAGAGGAGCTCGACATTGGCGCGCTGCGCCTCAACGACATGGGCAACGTGCACGACCGCCGCGAGGTCATCATGACGCGCGACGTCTACCACTACGCCATGCAGGCCTGCGCGCGCGACAAGGACAATGTGCATCACACCTTTGAGATCTACGACAAGCTGCGCAACCTGCACCTGCCTGTCAACGCCGTCACGCTCTCCCTGCTGCTCAACGCCTGCCAGACGCTGCTCGACTGGGAGCTCGCCGAGGAGATTTGGCAGGATTGTACACAGACCGAGGGCGTGCGGCCCGACTCGATTGCTTACGGCAGCCTGCTGGCCGTTTACCGCAGCGTCGCGGAGGCTGAGGTCCTTCCCAAGCCCAAGGCCGACTACTGGGTACGCAACAAGCCTGCCGACTATCAGTCGCCCGAGCCCTACGACCAGGCGCGCGACCTCGTGCGTCTGCTCAAGTACCTCCCTTCCGACGCCTACTTCAACCCGCGCTGGGACAAGGACCTGCTCAAGGCTTCTGAGGAGCACGACGGCGCGGACCACGTCGCGCGCTACAACGGCACCTGGCACGAGGCTTTCGAGGACCTCCATTTGCTGGATCGCGAGTACTTTTTGCGCCAGCTGCAAAAGGAGCAGTACCTCGCCAACAACGAGGAGGTCCCGCTCCTCGTACAGCAGCGCGCCATGCGCCACGCCTCCATCGAGGGCGCGCGGCAGCACCGCGTGCCTTTGGTGGCCGCCTCGCTGGACGGCTCCAGCACGCAGGACGAGGACTTCTTCGACGAGGACGACCCCCTCTCGGCCCCTGGCCTCAGCCCTGGCGCTTTCGAGTTGGGCGCCCAGATGCCGCTCATGATGCGCGAAGCGGCGGCCCCTGCGCTCCCGCAGGCCGAGGCCGCTCAGCGACACCTTGACCCGGTGCCCGTGCCCGTGACGCTGGACAGCCCCATGGAGGCGCTGCAGGACGTCGTCGAGGAGCCCGTGCCGGCGCGCGCCGCGGGCAAGATCGCCAGGGAGTTCGCGCGCTTCGGCTATGACGAAAACCGCCTCGAGGGCGCCTTCCGGACCATGGCGGAGGAGCAGGGCGAGGCCTTTGATGAACTTGAGTTTCGCAACCGCGACGGCGACGACCGCAGGTTCAAGGGCGGCCCCATGAATCCGAATGAGATCGGCACCCTGGACGACCTCATCAAGGTGCTCGAGCAGAAGGATGAAGTTGAGCCCAAGGAGGAGCGCTACCCGGCCGGCCCTGCCCGCCTCGACGTCCCGGACGTGGAGCTCATGCTCATCCAGCTGCGATCCCTGGGTCATTCGAAGCGCGAGGCGGAGTTCACGATTCGCAACATGAGCGAGGATGAATTCCGCTCCTACCTCACCCGGGTCCGCAAGGGGCGTCAGTATCTCAGCGACGAGGTTCTCGAGGCGCTCCGCCGCGAGACGCTCAAGGACGCTCCTTCGCGGCGCAAGGGCGCGGTCGCGGACGACTTCGATGACGACGATGACGACGACGACAGCATGGGCTTCGCCGACGAAGACGATTTCGACTTTGGCGACGACGATGATGACGACCTTACGCCCGAGCAGCTTCAGGCTGAGCTTGCCGGGTTGCAGGCTAGCGTGGGCCGCCCGGTCCGAGGCGGCGGCGATGGCGGCGATGACGAGACCGCGCAGGGCGCGGCCCATGACCGCCTCCTCCGGCGTGTCTGGGCGGAGGACGGCGACCCCAGCTCGCGCGACTTCGACCCGGACGCGGCTGCGGACGGCTCCTCCGAGGCCGCGGACGGCGGCGCACTCTCACGTGTCCCGGCCGACGAGGTCGAGTACGGCCGGCCCTTTGACGGCGTGCCGGACCGCGACAGCTTCAAAAGCGTCCGCCCCTTCATGTACGCGTCAGCCGATGCGCTCTACGAGCAGGCCATTCAGAGCGGCGTGCACCCGGACGTGGACCTCGTCAACAACTACCTGGCCGTGGCGACAGCTGGCCTCAGCCTGACCCGCGCGGAGCAAATCTTCGACGAGGAGTACCAGCGCTGGGGGTTGACGCACGACAAGTACTCCTACCTGGACATGATCAAGATGTACTCGCGCACGCGCAAGATCGATCGCGCCATGAAGCTCTTTGAGGATTCGCTCGTCGCCTTGGGCGGCGCCAGCCAGATTCACACCGACTCCGCCGGCATCCTCGTCGAGTACCTGGCCAAGGAGCAGCGCGTCGACGATGCGCTCGACATGCTTCGGTTCATGCGCAAGAACAACTTTTACGTCCACGAGCGCTACGTGCGCGTGCTGCGCTCGCGTTGCAAGTGGAACAAGATCGAGCCCGAGGAGGGCCTCATCCCGGCGGACCCGCACGCCTGGCGCAGCACTCCCGCCATCGCGCAGGCCATTGCCAAGACCAAAAAGGTCAAGCGCCACCGCAAGCGCCAGAATCGCCTCCGCCACGTCACGCACAAGCTCTCGGAGCGCCTGTACCGCTGATGGGTCTGATCGCCACCCCCTGCCAGTCCCAGTGCCAGTGCAGCGCGCCGCGTGCGAGCATCAGCAACCCGAATTCATGCTGTGCCGATCCGAGCGAGTTCTGCGCGTTGTGCTGTGCGACCTTGCGAGCTCTTCTGACTGTGAGCTCAACCGAGTCTGCGCTGCTGTGCCCCGGCCGCAGCGAATGCGCAGTCAGCTTCACTAGCTACCCGTAGAGCCTCTCTCCAATCATCTGTACCTGCTCTTTGCCGTCGGCTCGCCGCCGTCCTCCTCGCCCTCCTCGTCCATCCTCCACGTCGCCTGGCTTGCGGAGACCAGCCCCTTGAAGCAATCATGAAGCCTGAGAGCCTGACACGCCACGATTGTGATGGCCAGAAGCGTCTTCCCCAATGCTCGAAAGAAGCTTTGATTGCAAACCCGGCAGATCCGTGACCGCCCCGGCTCCGCGCTTGGCTTCACGATCCGTCGACGATGACGCTCGCCCCGCATGACAAACGGCCGCGAGCGGCGCGGCGCGGGGCGGAGCGCGACCGCCGCGCCCCATCCTCGAAGCCCAGCGCCGCGAGCGCCCCGCGCGCGCGCACGAGGCGGCCTGCCGCCGCGCGCGCGGCCGTCACCGCGGCTCCAGGCGGCATGACGCCCGGCAGACCCGAACCCGGCCCCGCGCGCGCGCAGCTCGGTCGGCGGCGGCGGCGGCGGCGGCGGCGCGCGGCGGCGGACTCGGCCCCGCGCACGCGCCCTCGCCCCCGCGCCGCGCGGCCGCGCGCAGGGCGGCGGGCCGGAGCAGCGGGGACGAGAGCTAGAGCTGGAGCTGGCTAACGTCCACAGGGAGGGACGAGATGGAGGCCGGGTTCTACGAGCGCACGCGCGCCGTGCTGGGCGACTTCTCGGACGCGGCCAAGGCCAGGAGGCGCCAGGGCGGCGCGGAGCAGACGCCGGCGCCCGCGCTGCGCAAACCGAGGCCGCAGTCGGCGGCGAGCGCGGCGGCGCGGCACGCCGAAGTCGGCCACGGCCTCGGGCTCGCCGCCTATGCGCAGCCCGGCGCGCAGCAGCAGCAGCAGCAGCAGCAGCAGCAGCAGCCGCTGTACAAGCAGCTGGCGCAGTCGGTGCGCATACGTGCTGGGAGGCCGGACGACCCGGAGCGCCAGTATATTTGGACCGGATCGCAGGGGTCGTTGCAGGGCAGCGGGCCGATGAACCATGCGGCCAACACCACGACGCTCGGGACGTCCTCTGGCGGCAAGACCAAGGGCCGGCCCAAGAGTGCCGCAAGCGTGCGCCGCACAAGCAACGGCGACCCCAGCCGGTCGGCCCCAGCGCCTAGCGCGGGCGCCCCCAGCTGGTCCACCGGACGCTACTTTGTCATGCCCGCCGAGCGCGGCGCCCGTCCACGTCAGGTGTCTTCAGCCGCCGGCGCGGGTAGTACGCCAGCGGCGCGCGCGCCGAGCCCCAAGAAGGCAGCAGCAGCAGCAGCAGCAGCGAGCACAGCGGGTCCGGACGGTATCTCGCTCACGGACGAGACCGAAGCGGGCATCCCCATCGTGCACCGCACGGCCGCTGCCCGGCAAAAGAGCCCCGAGCGCATGAGCCTGGAGCGGCGAGGCTTGCGCGCGGTGCCCATCATCGAAAACGAGCCGCGGCTGAGGCTGCTCAACCTGCAACACAACCGGCTGGAGCACATGAGCAACCTGCGCCTCGCCAACCTCGTCTTCCTCGACCTGTACAACAACAGAATCACCGAGCTGGGGTCCCTGGAGGGCGTGCCCATGCTGCGCGTGCTGATGCTGGGCAAGAACAGCATATCGCGTTTGAGCCCACTGCTGGGCGCCGCGCGCCACCTAGACGTCCTGGACCTGCACGCGAACGAGCTGGTGTCCCTCGAGGACATTGGCTCGCTCGCAGCTCTGCGCGTGCTCAATGTGGCAAGCAACAAGCTCACGGAGATCCGCGCGCACGACGTACGTGGGCTGCGTTCGCTCACGGAGCTCAACGCGCGCCGCAACCGCATCACCTCCGCCGCGGGTGTGCGCGTGCTGCCGGCGCTGCAGCACGTCTTTCTGTCCGACAACGCGCTTTCCGACTTTGAGGCGCTCGAGCCCGTGCTCGGATGCAAGAACCTTACCGAGCTCACCCTCGATGGCAACGACGGCGTGCTGCGCGCGCTTGGCGAGTCCGTGCAAGACTACCGGGAGGAGGTCGCGCGTCACCTGCCGGCGCTCCAGGTGCTCGACCTGCTGCCTGTCAGCGATGCGGAGCGCCGCGCGCCGCCCCGCGGCGCGCGCAAGCCCCCTGCCAAGAGCAAACCGGGGCATCCGCCAAAGCAGGAAGCCAATCAGCAGTCGCGGTCCGATGGTGGTCTGGGCAAGGCTCAGCACCGTCGCCGTCCTGGGTCCGCACAGCCCGCCGCGACCAACGCGGAGCCCGCCAGGGTGCAGGCGCTGCTCGCCAACAGCAAGCTCGGGGCGAGCCGGGCGCGCTACGCGACGGACCTGCTGTGCGAGGAGGCCGACGCAGATGCCGAGGTGCAGCACCAGCAGCACCAGCAGCAGGTTCGCAAGGCTGAGCCGGCGGCAGCGTCACCGGCGCCTGCTGCAGGCCGCCGCGTGGGCGCCTTGGGGCGCTGGATGGCTGTGCGTCCCAAGATGACCAGCCCCGACTACATGAGCGCGCTAGAGCGCGACCTGCTCGACCACCAGCTGGCTGATGCGGAGCGCCGCAAGGGCTTTTACGAGCTCGACTCCTCGGGCGCCTGCCCGATTTTGCGCATTTATGGCCGCCCGCACGGCGCCCTGCAGGACGCCGACGTGATGCGCGGCGCCACGGCCGTCGACCTGCAGCAGGCCTCGCTCGACGACCTCTTGCAGCACGCGCTGCCCAAGCTACCGGCGCACATCTCCAGTGTCACGCTGTCCAACCCGCGTCTGGGCGCGCTGCGCGAGCTCGCTGCCGTCGCCAAGGCGCTCCCACCCTCGATCGCCGCACTCGCCGTGCGCGGTTGCCCGCTCGTACGCGGCCAGTTCTACCGCCCCTGGCTCGTGCACCACGCGCCCATGGTCGGCGTGCTCGACGGGGTCGTCGTCACGCCGGGCGAGCGCGAGGCCGCACGGGCGCTGATCGAGCCTCTGCTCGCCTCGCTCCCGCCCATTGATGCCGACGCCATGCGTCTGGATCGCGCTCGCGCCGAGGTCGTCTCGCGCCGCATTGCCGTCAAGGCCACCGCTAACCTCTTCCAGCGCGCGCGCCGCGCCGCCGACGAGGAGGCTGCCTTTCAGGCGGACTTTTCGCTGCTGCTCGACCACAGCCTGCGTGAGGCAGCGCACGAATGCGCGCTCTCCGAGACCGATGGCTACTGGGATCGCACCTTGCAGGCGCTTGCCAAAAGTTCTGGGCTGTAATGGCGGGGTAAAACGACGTTCGCAAGCACATAACAATCCGCGACGCGCGCCATTCCAAAATCGACCGAGGCATGTCAAAGAGAGAGGAAGAGAGAGAGGAAGAGAGGCCGATCAAAGATAGGGAAAGATAGAGCGGCCATTCTTCCTTTCTCTCTCCCCTCTTTCTCTCTCTCTCTCTCTCTCTCTCTCTCTCTCTCTCTCTCTCTAGGCCCTAGCTGGTGTATAGCTCTCTTGCGCGACGCGCGCCACGAAAGAATTTGACAACTGTTTTCTCTTCCTCTTGGCATCATAGCAGTCACTGGACAAACTCATCTTAGTAGTCTTAGTCGCTAGCCTCCACCTTGGGGCCAAGGCCCCAGCGGCCCTTGAACTCCGGGGTCAGCGCCGGCCACACGAGCCAGGCAGCGCCGGCAGCGCCGCTGATCACGAAGGGAGCTGTTTCACAATAGTTCACACCCAAGTCCTCGTCAGCCACCTCGTCCTCCTCCAGAGTGCATCATCGCCTCCTCCACCCAAAATAGTGCACGTACCGCGGGGGGCCAGAGACTTGCCGAAGCGCACGAGCGTCGGCAGGTACTCCGCGACGTTGTACTCCGCGGTCACATACGGGCTCGCGAGCATGCGCGACCACTTGCCGATCGCCATCTTCCCGGGCTAGAAGCCTTGGTCTTGCTACCTGTCCGCGCGTCGCGCCGCCTCTCCGTCAGCCTCCGCTCCTTGCCCTGTCGCAGCCGCGGCCTGCTCCCCCGCGAGCTTGGCAAAGCAGTGGCTCGCGGGCATGCCTGCCTCCTCCATCCTCCACGCCCATCCAGCGCCCGCATCCCCGGCCCGCCGCGCAGAAGCGCCGCGAGGCCGCGCGGCGCGGGGCGCGGGCCGTCTCCCGCGCCGCCGCCGCGCGCGCCGCCGCCGCCGCGCGCGCCGCCACGCACCTGAGCTCCTCGTACAAGCGTCCCTCGCTCTTGGCGCTCTGCTCGTGGTCGCCGCGCAGCTTGCAGTCCTGCGCGCCGCGCCCCGCCCGCACCGGACCCGGCGCGCGCGCGGCTCCGCCGCGGTCGCGCGGCCCCGGTCCGCCGCGCGCCGCACGCGGCGCCGGACTCGCGCGGTGCCCCCCGCCGCGGGCGGCGCGCCAGCCGCGGC
>JABLUY010000253.1:0-53050 GCA_013306675.1 Thraustochytrium sp. TN22 | reverse complement strand
AGTCCTCAGCTCAACGTGGAGCCACCTACTACGAATACCACTGACTCGGTGTTAATCAATATCGTTGCCAGGGTGTGAGCGACACTTGCCTCACTGTCATCAGAGAGTTTTCGCTTTCACCCGGGCTGAGCTCACTGAGCAGGTCAACGGAAACCAAAGTGTAGACGCTCAGTGACCGCCGCACGTCGCAATGCCAAAAAAAAAAATGAAAACAAAAAGAACCCCTGAATAAGAGGTTTCGCGGGATAATAGCAAGTTGTTCTGGCGCTGGTCTTTATCCAGCTTCAAACAACACGGCACGTACAGCGATCAGGCACCCGAAGGCTACTGCCGGTGCCGCTGCAGTGCAGTGCTGGTGTCACATGTCACAGACGCCATGGTTCCCGTAACGGACGTCTCAATCGAAAGAGGTGAGGTCGCAACTAGCGAACTCACGCTTGCGGCTCGCGCGAGCGCGCGCGCGCGCACGCACGTGCGCTCGCGTGCTGACGTGCAGCGCGTCGAAGAGAGCGGTGATGGCGGCGTCCTTCTCGGAGACGTACCTGTCGTGGTCGAAGGAGCACGTATACGCAGTTGTGGATGATTTCGAGGAGAATGAGGTCGGATTCGCAAGAATGCGCGTTGCCCGGTTCACGAGCAGCGTGCTGGGCAGCGTCATCTTCGCAACCACGCTGGGGTACTTTCTCCTGGTGAGCAGGAACCTGAAAAGGAGCAAGGCGCAGCAGACAGTCTTTCGCGCGATCGTCATGGTTCTCGTCGGGTCGCTCGTGACAATGGCCCTCATCCTCGTGCCTCTCATGTTCGAGGGCACCCCAGCCAATTGGCTACCATGCTCCGTCTGCATGGCTCTTGGACCGGTCGTTTATGGCCTCTGCCACTACGCCATGTACACCATCTTTCAGCAGCGAGCGAAGGCCGGCGACAGAAGGACCATGAGCCGTCGCTCGCAGGTGTTGGCCTTTTATCTGTCCAAGGGCGTACCGTTCCTGCCAGTGTTGGCGGTGACCTCCGTGGTGCTCAATAAGGGCCGTCTCCTTCCGAATGACGTTTGCATTTATTATTACCCGGCGGGCGTGACTTTGCTGTTCGCGTCCTTCGACTCGTCGCTCTCGGTGGGCTACCTGTACCTGTTCTACTCGGCCGTCAAGGAGCACACTCGAGTGGACACCCTTGCACACGCGACTCCTTCGGCAAGCCAGCGGAAGCTGAGGGCAGTCGCTCGCAACAACTTCTTCTGGAGTACCTTCATCATCGTGAGCTCCTGGACAACGCTCACACCGCCTGCCACCATGGCCATCATGCGCCAGCTCGGTGGCCTTCCGATGAGCATGTACCCCTTACTGATGCTGGACCAGGTGCTCGGGCCTTTGAACATGGTGCTAAACATTGCAGGGCTGTTGAACCTCTCTGCCTCCGTTTGGAAGCCCTCGGCGCGCGCGATAATCTACGGCTCGAAGAAGGACGTGTCACGCAGGTCAAGCCTAGTTCCAAGGATCGTCCAATCGGCGCGATCCAGTTCGCAACGAAAAATTCTGCCTGAGGATACGTCCGTGACGGACGTGCCGACACCTTTAAGTTGAAAAGAAGGCGCTCTCAGAGGGCCAGCTATGTTTTTTTTAACTCTACCCAACTGAGCGCGCGCGGCATTTTCTTGTGGGTCCAGAGCTAGGCGTCATCAGCGTCAGAGTTGTGGAGGACAGGACGTCAACGGTGATTTCGAAGGCGTGCGAAGGGGTCCCACGAAGCCGGTGTTACGAGTCGCGCAGGTCGGGTTGCAAGGAGCGTCAAACAGGCGCAGACAAGTTCGGAACGAGTGGATTCGTCCGCGGCGGAAGAGTTGACACCGCTTGTATAAAACTGAGGATAAAACTCTCTCAGAGAACCAACCATGTGTTACTCTTTCCAGTGCAGCTTCTTGTTGGCCCAGTGCTCGGAGCCGTCAGCGTTGAAGTTGTAGAGAACGTCAACGGTGATTTTGGTGGCGTGCGGGCCGAGCCGAGTCTCACGAAGCTTTTCAAATTTGAGGCCATGCAGACCCCACCAGGGCACCTGAGCGCTGCGCTGCCGGGCTTTGTTGTATTCCTCCTGCGCCTCCCACTTGACGTTGCACTTCCAGTCGGTCGCGCGCAGCGTGTCGAGCTTCGTCTTGAGGTTCATGTTTTCCAGGTCAACGACCGCATTTGGCAGCGAGGCGGGCGGCGCCTCGATGCGCAGCCTGGCGGCAGCCACTCGCTTCTGCAGCTCGTCGTCCTCGCCGCCCCAGCCCCAGAACGTGTTGGGGAAGCCGTCGATGAGCTCGTAATCGCGTTGGCTAAAGGCCACGATTCCGCCAAAGTACTTGGGGTTGTTGTTGTAGCGGCCCCAGCACTTGGCAATGTGCAGCGGCTGCACCGGCAACTTCGCGTACCACTCCAAGAGCGGATCCTGCGGCAGCAGGTCCACATCGTGAAAGATGAACGAGTCAAAGGGCGCGTCGGCATGCTGCAGCGCGAGTTGGAAGCCGATGTTGAGCAGCTTGCCGCGGTTGAACTTGCGTCCATCGTCCGACTGCTCCACGATGAAAACGTGAAAAGCCTCCACGTCTGCGTTCCTGCCTAGAAAGGCCTCCATGTGTGGCACGAAGCGGTCCAGCTGCTCCTGCCTCTTTTGCGCTGCATGCAGGTCGCGGAACGGCACGATGACGGCCACGCGCCGCCCACGCCCGCCCTCGGGCCGTGCTCGCTTGCTCCCCGCGCCGCCCTCCGCCGCCGCGGCGGCGGCGCCCTCGCCTCCCCGCTCGCGCTCGCGCTTGCGCGTCCCTGCCGAGGACGCCTCCATACGCAGCGCCTCCGCCACGGTCCACACCGAGGTCCCAGTTCGCCTGTGGTAGTAGTACGTCCGCTGCTGCGTCCTCGACTGCCGCCGCTCCCAGCCCTCCGGCACGCGCCCCTCCTCCTCCTCCTCCTCCTCCCGCGCGCTGCCGCCGTTGCCGTCGCCCTCGCCCTTGGCCTCGCCCACGCCGGCGCCCTGCCGCTCATCGCCTTCGCCGCCCTTCGCCGCACCCGCGGGCGCGGGCGCGGGCGCGGGCTCTGCCGCGGCCGCTCCCGCCTCGCCGCCCGCGGCGCCCGCGGCGCCCTCCGCGCGCGCGTCCATGGCGGCGGCGGCGGCGGCGGCGACGGCGCTCTGCCTACGGCCTGCGCGCGCGCGTCCGCGACGTACGCGACGGTCCGCGACGGTCCGCGACGGTCCGAATCCAAAGGCCCGCGTCCCGCGGAGGCCGGGGCGGCGGGGGCAAAAGGTGAAACGGCGGCGGCAACGTGGCAGCGCCGCCTCAGCTCAGGCTCCGAGCCGCCGCGCGCGGCGGGCGGCGCGCGCGCGCAGACGCGCTCGGGCGGGCGGCGGCCGAGCGAGCGGGGGCGGCGGCGGTGCCGGGGCTGCGCTGCGCCGCGGCCGGCGGCTGGGCTGGGCTGGGCTCGGGCCGAGCGGGCGAGCGCGGGGCGAGCGCGGACTCCCGGCGCGGGGCGTGAGCTGGCGGCTCGCGCGCGGGGCGGCGGCTCGGACGCGGAGGCGAGCCTGCGCGCGCGCGCGCGGCGGAGGGCCGAGGCGAGGCGAGGCGGGGCTGCAGGCAGGCGGGCAGGCAGGCAAGATGGACGCCGGCGAGCCGCGGACGCCGTCGGCGGTGGAGAAGTTCTACGCGCAGGCGGCACGGCGGTACCAGCACCTGCTGGACAGGTCGACGGTGCACCTCAAGGCGCGCTGGGCGGCCTTCGTGGGCGTGCTGGCGCTCTACCTGATCCGCGTGTACCTGCTGAACGGCTGGTTCATCGTCACCTACGGTCTGGGCATCTACCTGCTCAACCTCTTCATCGGCTTTCTGTCGCCCCAGGTCGACCCGGAGACGGACGGCCCCGTGCTGCCGACGGCGACCCGCGACGGCGAGGAGTTCCGGCCCTTTAGCCGCCGCGTGCCGGAGTTCAAGTTTTGGCACAGCTCCATCAACGCCGTCCTGGTCTCCATCTTCATGACCTTTTTCAAGTTCTTCGACATCCCGGTCTTTTGGCCCATTCTGCTCATCTACTTCATCCTGCTCTTCGTCATGACCATGCGCAAGCAGATCGCCCACATGATCAAGCACAAGTATGTCCCGGTCTCCTGGGGCAAGAAGACCTACAGCAAGAAGGAGCCCGTCAACGCTCCTGGTGGCGGCGCCGTCGGCAAGGGCGTCGCGTTGTAGGCTTTGCTTGGTGAATGGATGGATGGATGGACGGGTGAGTGAGCGTTTCATTCTGGCTGGATCAGGCTGATTTGGACTGCCGGCCGCGACGATGAAGGTTGGAGATGAGTCGGCGCCCATGATTCGCCAGCACGCTGGTAGAGCCGACTTTGGGCGTGCATGTGCGCGTACGTGCGTGCCTTCATGTCCGATGATCCCCAGGCCCTTTCCTGTCATGCAGTAGGTCTGTCTGTTTCTCTAGCTAGAGCTAGCAAGCCAGGTAGAGCAGCCAGCCAGTCAGTAGTTGCGGACAGTGAGTAGTGTGGCAAGCAAGCAAGGCTAGGCAGGGCAAGGCTAGGCAGGGCATCGCAGGGCAAGGCAGGGCAAGGCAAGGCAAGGCGAAGAACGGCTAGGCAGGCAGGCAAGCAAACAAGCCAGGTCCCCTGCTTTCAATGGGGCCTGGCGAGCCTGTTCCGCTTGCTTGCTTGCTTGTCGTAGAAGAAAGAAAAATGAAAGCGAAATTTTGTCGTCGTGAGATTCTGTCGTCGTCAAATCTTGTCGTCGTGCACTGGTCAAATCTTGTCGTCGTGCACTGGCAGCTCAATGTCGTGCAGAAGACAAACAGCGGCGCGCATGCACATTACTGTCTTTATTCAATCTCTAATCATGCAGGCACAGAGTGCTCAGCAGCGGCCTTGCGAAAGTCCGCCTGGCAGGCGTCCAGCTGCTGCAGGACGGGGTGCACGGCAGAGATCTGGCGAAGCTGCTGCAGCAGGGCGTCGACCGGCTTGCTGAGGTGCACGGCACAGGCGATGCTGTTGACGAGAACGTCAACGTCCTTGGGGCTCTTCTCGCGCGCCTCCTCCAGGTACTTGTCCGCCTCGGCGAACTTCTTCATGAGCATGTTGCTGGCGGCCAGGCCGTTGAGCAGCAGCGTGCTGGCAAAGGTCTTGTCAATCTGCTCCTGGTAAATGTAGGCAGCCTCCTGGTACTTGCCACCGCCCGAAGCGAGGTGAATGCGAGCGGCAGAGAGCTGCGTGAGCGCAGAGTCGTCGTCGATCTCGTTCATGGTGCGCAGCTCCTTCTGCGCCAAGTCCACGCGGTTCATACCCACGAAGATCTGCACGCGCAGCGCGTGCACCTCGAGGCTACCGGTGGCGCGCAGCGCACGCAGCGCCTCCTTGGTGTCGCCTGCCTCCGCGAAGGCCGAGGCCGCCATGATCTGCAGCATCAGGTTGTCCTTGGACGTCTCGTCCGAGAGCCACTCCGCAAAGGTCTCCAGCACCGTCTCGCGCCGCTCCGGGTGCGTCACGAAGGTCGCGTACAGCTTCACCGCCATGACGTCCGTCGACGCCGAGCCCTCGCCCACCTCATCGATCACCTTCTTGCCGTTGCCCATGGCGATGTACGTGCGGTACAGGTACGCATCGCGGTCGATGCGCTCGCGGTCGCTCTTCGGCTGCGCCTGCAGCGCCTCGTCCACCGCGCCCTCGTAGTGGCCCACCCAGAACTGGTTCCGCAGCGCGTACAGGTTGTCGTTGTCAAGCTCCATGATCTCAACGCCCGCCCGATCGCCCCACGCCGCCGCCGCCGCCGCCGCCGCCGCTGCCGGGACGACTGCCGCCGCTCGCGCGCGAGCGCGCGCTCCCTCGCCGGCCCCGCTCGCGCCGCCGCCCGCCGCTGCGCCGCCGCACCCGCGCCGCGCCGCTGACGTGGCCGCGCGCGCCGACTTGGAGATAGAGATTTGCTTGACCTCTTCGTCGTCGTCGGCTACTACTGGTACCCGCCACGGCACGAGCGGTTGAAAAAGGCCCAGCCAAGCTGGACAGCGCCAGGAACTCGCAGATCATCGCGGCAGATGGATGGATGTCTGCCTGGAGGCCGCTGTCCTCCGAGCGGCTGTCGTCAACCTGAACGTGACCTGACCGCCGCCAGCGCGGGAGCTGAAGAGAATCACCGCGACGCTGATGATGTGAGCATGTGAAGTCCTTGGCCGCGCTGGCTTGCGGAGGCTGATGATGATTGCAAGAGGAGTAGCTTTGCGGATGCTGCTGCAAGTGCACTAGGAGACAGGGCGGTTCTCAGGCCTCGGAGATTGTGCAGCAGTCAAAGAGAGAAGGAGTTGCCATTGTTTCCAAGCGCGCCAAGACGGTTTTTTAACATGACTCCTATCGAAGCCTTTGGCTGCGGGTAACTCGCCCAGCCTGTGCGGACTCGCCCGACCTTTTTGCAGACTCGCACGACCTTTCTGCAGACTCGCCAGATCTGTCCAGACGCGCCCGATCTGCCCGCGGACTCGGTTTGCAGATTCTTAACAAAGCTCCCCAAGAAACTCACTTCATCTCTATACCACCCTGGCCTCACGCTCCACACGCCTCGCGACCCCGATTGCAGCACTGCAAGCTCGTCTCCTGCCGCGCCGGCAAGCGCCCGGTCACGATCGGGAAACGCGAACCGGGCGTCCTCGCGGTCGTCGCGGACCACGCACTCGAAGCGCGCCTGTGTCCGGCTGCAACTCAGACTCGGCCTTTCCCCGGCGCGCTTCTTTCGGCCGGGTCCTCGCGCGATCGCAGCCGACCTCCGCGCCCGCCGCCGCGCGGCGCCGCGCTCCAAGCTCCGCGCCCTGCGCTGCGCGGCGCGGCGTCGGCGTCGGCGCCGGTGTTGGGCATGGCCATCAAGGCCATGGCCACCAGGTCGTCTCGGGCTTCGGCGCGTGCACGACCTGGGCGCTCGTGTCAGCTCAGCAGGCAGGCCTTCAAGTCCGCTGCCGGCGCCAGCGCTGCAGCGCTGTCACGGCCGTCACGGCGCAGAGCTCGGCAGCCAGCCTGAGCCAGAGCCAAACCTTGGAGCGGCGCCCCCTGACGAGTTCGACTTCGAGGCGGTCGGCCACGGCAGGCTTTGCTGCTGACTTGCACACGTGCTGGGCTGCACTGCAAAGCTCGAACGAGGGAGAGTGCTCACTGATCAGAGTGCTGCGCCGCGCGCTGCGCCACACGCGGCGGCATGGCGTCGCAGTGGCCGCGCGCAGCCAAGGAGGTCGCCCGCAAGAGCCTGCGGACGCGGCGATCGCGGCCGGCCGGCAAGGAGGGCGCCGACGATGAGACCGCCAGGACGAGGGAGACCGCCAGGCCGCAGTCGCCGCCGCAGCGGGACGCCGGCAAGCGGGTGGCCTCGGACGAGTGCCCGGTCGTGCTGCTGAGCGGGTACTTGGCGCCGACCAATGCGCAGGTGTGCCGGGCGTACTGGGGCGAGGCGGCGCGGCTCAAGACGGCCAGGTCGCCCGTGCTGGTGGCGAGCCTGTCGGGTGCCAGCAGCCTGCACGACCGCGCGTGCGAGCTCTTCGCGCAGCTGCGCGGCGAACGCGTGGACTATGGCGAGGATCATGCCAAGGAGGCCGGCCACGCGCGCTATGGCCGCGACTTTCGCGGCCAGGCGCTCTACCCTGGGTGGTCGGAGAATCGCCCGGTGCACCTGGTGGGCCACGGCTACGGCGGCAACACGGCGCGCGTCTTCAAGTACCTGCTGGCGGTCGACTACTGGGGCGTCGGCACCTCGGCCGCCTGGGTGCGCAGCGTCACCACGATCGCGTCGCCGCTGCGCGGCACGCTCCTCATGTACGCGCACGGCTGGAGCGAGGACCCGGCCAAGATCCGCCAGCTCCCCGCGCTGTGCAGGGCTCGCTTTGAGGCGAGCGCCCTGCTCCTGGTCGAGTTTCTCGGCGTGGCCTTGGGCCTCGACAGACATGTGGATATGGGCATGGGCCACTGGGGCCTGAACGAGCGCGGCTGGGGCTACCTTGGGCGGGGCCTCCTGGGCGGTGTCCACCGCCCCTGGGAGCTGCCCTGGGTGCTTTCCGGCGACCACGCGGCCCGCGACATGACGGTGCAGCGCGCCATGAAGTGGAACGAGCGCATCGCGGCAGCAGCTGAGAAGGACCCAGACCACGTCGAGCTCAACTTCGTGGGCCGCAAGCGCGGACTCGAGCAGGAGGTGGAGGCCGGCGCGCTGCCCCGTCGCCTCCTTGTGGTTGGTGGCACGGCGCTGGTCTCCGTCTTGCTGTGCTCGCTCGTCCTGCTCCGCGTGCTGGACCTTGTCTCTGGCGCGACGCAGTCCGCTGGCCGCGGGCCCGCGCGTTCCGCGCTGCGTCTCGCCGCCGCCATGCTCGCGGTCATTGTCCTGGCCGCGGTCCTTTTGGCCGGACGGATCGCGCTCGCCCGCTCGCGCCGCCGTCGCGGCCGCTGGCGGGGTTCGCGCCACGCGCGGTGGGTCGCGCACTTTGTTCGGGACACGCTCACCTACGTCAACGCCAGGTATATGCTGCGCAAGACTAGCTTCGCGCTGCGCTTTGACAACGAACGCCATGCCAAGGCCTTTTCGGTCAAGGACTACACAGACAGCGGCATGGATGGCTTTTGCCACGCCTACGCACAGTCCGAGGCGCCGCCCGCCTTTGTAGAGACGGACCTGGACGCCCCGCTGCGTCTCAGCCCGGGCCAGTACACCATCCGTCTGCACGAGGGCCGCAGCCACGACTCTTTGGTGCCCTTCACGGACACCTCGCGCGACCAGCGCGTATTCTTCGAGCGCCTCTTTTACACCCTGCGTCTCCTCCCGCGTCCCCCGCCACTGGCGGCCGACGACTTGACGACCTCGGGCACGACAGTCCGCGGCCGCGCGCTTAGCCTGGGCCGCCAGCTTTTGGCCGACAGCACCCGCGACTCCATCTGCATGTGGCCCCGATCGCGCGCATCGCGACGTCACACGAGCGGCCCTTCCCCTCTAATAGTCTAAGCTGTAGTGAAGAGTTGGCTGGTAAAACTAGTGCCAGTGCGTGCAGTGCAGCCAGCAGCTCATGACTCGCCGCGGAGCACGCACTGGTTGATGAATCTCATCACGGCGTTGTCCACCACGCTGATACCTGATGTGACGCGCATTGTGCAGCACACGAACCCAGGCTGCAGGAACTTGCCGCTCTACTCGTCTCCGTCCGTGTACCCACCCGGCAACGTGCGCTGTGGCAACCAACAAACTTGAACAAGCTGCAGCGTCTCGGCAGGCCTCGGCAGCAGCCAGCTTGCGTTGTCCACGGCTCGATCACGCTCGCAGCCTCCGCCGGGTCTCGACGCAGCGCCGCCGCAGTGACGCGCTCGACGTCCCGCGCGGCGACCGCAGCGCGGCGAGCCGGGTCCGCGAGCTGAGCCGGCCGGCCGGACCACTTCTTCCAGGGGTCCTGGCGCGGCGGTGTGGGACACCACGGCGCACGGCTCAGCGCATGGGCGCCAGGGCGCCGCCCAGCATGCTGCAGTTCTCGCAGCTCCTCGCAGGTCAACGGCCGGCAGGCGCGGGCAAATCGGGATCGTGACAGGCGGCCTTCACGCGAATTCATCATGACGGCAGCCTCCGAGCCGCGCGCGAGCACCGACAGGACGGCACGCAAGAGCTTGAGCATGCTGCGGAGAAGCGCGAGGCGGCCGCGGCAGCAGGAAGCGCGGACCGAGGCGGGCAAGGACGAAAGACCGCGCGAGCCGCCGCACGTTGATGAGCGGCCCGTGGCCTCGGACGAGTGCCCGATCGTGCTCTTGAGCGGCTTCCTCGTGCCGAGCAACGAGCACATTGGCAGGGCGTACTGGGGCGAGGCGTCGCGACTCTCCATGGCACGGTCGCCCGTGCTGATGGCGAGCCTCAGCAGCGCTGGCAGCGTGCACGATCGCGCGTGCGAGCTCTTTGCGCAGCTGCGCGGGGAGGTCGTCGACTATGGCGCGGAGCACTCGCGGGAGGCTGGTCACGCGCGCTTCGGCAAGGATTACCGCGGCAAGGCACTCTACCCTGGGTGGTCGGCGCAGCGGCCGGTGCACCTGGTGGGCCACAGCTTTGGCGGCAACACGGCGCGCGTCTTCAAGTGCATGCTGGCGAGCGACCACTGGGGCGTGGGCACCTCGGCGGCATGGGTGCGCAGCGTAACCACCATCAGCTCGCCGCTGCGCGGCACGCTGCTCACGTATGCAATGGGCTGGAACGAGAACCTGGCCAGCTTCGATGAGCTCCCTGCGGTGTGCTGGGCTCGCGCCGCGGCACTCAGCCTGCACCTCTACGAGATCGTCGCCCACGCCTACGGGCTCAACGACACGGTCGACATGGGCATGGGCTACTGGGAGCTGCACAAGCTAGGCGTGATGGGCTTTGTGCGGAGCCTCTTTGGCGGCGTCTACCATGCCTGGGAGACTCCCTTGATCCTCGCGCGCGACCACGCTGCCGCCGACATGACCGTGCAGGCAACCATGGCATGGAACGACCGCATCGCCGAAGCGGCTGCCCGGGACCCAAACCACGTCGAGCTCAACTTTGTGAGCCGCAAGCGCGGCCTCGAGGAGCGCGTACGGGCCGGGGCCACCACGCGACGTCTCGCCATGCTTGGCGGTGCGGTGCTGGTCTGCGTCCTGGCGCTGGCGCTGCTCCTGCTCCGGCTCGTTGACCTGATGGCGTCTCGGAATGCGCCTCCTGCAAGCCGTGGGCTCGCGCGCTCGATGCTGCGTCTTTTCCTGGCCGCGCTCGCTGTCATGGGGTTCGCCGCGACGCTCGCATGGCACTGGAGAAGGATGCGCTCCGGGTCGCGTGGCCGCAAGAAGACCCGGCGCTTCTCGCGATGGGGCTTGCTGCTCGCGCGCGATGCGCTCATCGACATCACGACCACTTTTATGCTGCGCAGGACCACCTACGCGCTGCACTTTGAGAATGAGCGTCACGCGGAGGCCTTTTCGATCGAAGATTACACGGACAGCGGCATGGACGGCCTCTGTCACAGCTTCGCGCAGTACGAGTCGACGCCTTCGCTCGTGGAGGCGGACCTGGACGCACCCAGGCTGCTCGCCCCGGGCCAATACGCAATTACCATGGACGCATCGCGCTGCCACGGCTCCATCGTCCCCTTTTCCGACACCGTGCGTGACCAACGTCTCTTCTTCGAGCGCCTCTTCTCGACCTTGCGTCGAATCTCGCGTCCGCCAGCAGCGCCTGCTGCAGCAGGAGCAGCAACGACAACGACGAGAGCAATTCGGGACGGAGCAGAGGCACCTTTCATCGGCAGCGTACCGGCGACCACTCATGGCCGCGCACGCAGCTTCGCGCGCCACCTCCTTACCGACAGCGAGCGTCTGTGGCCGCGCCACTGGTCTCGTTCAGGTCATGCCAAAGATGCGCGTCGAGCAGTCCTCTAGTCCATTTCACCGTGCAGTCTGTCAAGGACTGCGAATGAATAATGCTGATGCGATGCAAGATCGAGTCACCGTCGCGATGGTGCGGCCGGAGGGACGCGCCTCGTCTTGACATGGACGATGCTGTTGTGAACATGGACGAGACTGGCCGTCGAGGTCGATCGAGGTGGCCCGACGATCGCGCAGAGCGCAAGGGAAAACTCTCGCCGTCGAGGACGAGGACCTTATGCCGGCGAGGCCTGTGGCGTCGGATGGCGAGAGCATCGGAGCGAGGTGTACTGGGGCGTGGCCGCCTTGCGACCGCAGCGCCTTTCGTCTCGTGCCATGACGGCGAACAGAGCATCTCGCCGAGGTGGCGGCGCGGGATCCGAGCCACATGAAGCTCAATTTTGACGTCCGGAAGTGGGGCATCGACGACGACACCAGGGCCGTGCTTCGTTGGCTGTCTTTAACGGCGAGCCCGTGGGTCTTGATGTGACACCTCGACAACATGGCGTCGCAGTGCTAGGTTTGCCTCTTCGTGCGCGATGCGTCCAGCGGAGAATGTCGCACCGAGGAACGCTTCGGCAAGCAGTCAGTCGCACGCCTCACGCACCGAAGCGGACCCGGCGCGCGCAAGTAGCCTAGGGCCAACACACCACGACAACCTGATACCACCTACGAGGCGACCAGCGCCGCTTCCTCGAGAACCTCACGACGCCTCGCGCCCTCCCGCCCGCGTTTCCCTGAGGAGGGCTCGGCCTCCTGGCATCTTTGAGCCCGACGACGGCCGCGCCGGGCCCTCCGCGTCGTGACGACGCCGTGAAGGCAGTCGTCAGTGGCTCCCCAAGCGCACCGCAATGAAGACTTCTGCCTATTCGACGTCAGCACGCGGTACCATGCCTGCCAGTACGCGGTACCACGCCGCTGCCGGGTGGTACGGTCCCAGTAACCCTGCTCGCCGACGAGGAAGAAGGAACCCCGTCTCCGCCGGGCTCGCCTCGCTCAGCCTGATCTCACGGAGCACTCCTTCTTCCTCGCTGCGCGTCGGGCTGACGCGCATCGCTGCCCCTGAGCCTCCCTCCAGGCCCTCGCCGCGCCGCCCCGCGCTCCACGGCGCCGCCTTCCACAGCCCCTCTCCACAGTGGACAGCAGCCACAGCCTCCCAGGCCTGGCGCCCTCGCCGCCCAGCGCAGCCGGCTGCCGGCATCAACTTCAAGATCGCCTGGCTCCCACGCCTGCCTCCCGGGGCCCGCGCCGCGCAGCTCCTCGCTCGCCGGCGCGCTGGCCGCGCGGAGCCGCTCCGCAGCCCGAGGAGGCGGCGACGAAACCCGAGGCGGCGCCGCCGCGCCGGGGTCGGGCGCGACCAGCGGCGGCACCGAGTCAGGCTGAGTCAGCGGGCGCACTAGGCGCGTCGGCGCAGGAGAGAGCGAGCAAGCAAAGGGCAAAGCGTCGGGATCGCGAGCCGCAAGCGCGCGGGCGGCGGCGGCAGCAGCCGGCCGGCAGGCAGCAGAACCTGTTGGCCGCACTCGCGCAGGCGGCGGGATGAGCGCGAGCGCGGAGCAGAGGCGCGCGCGCGGAGCGCTGAAGCGCTGGAGACCCGCGCAGGACGGCGCACAGGACGCGCAGCAGGCGGAGAAGAGGGAGGCGCAGGGCGAGGGCACCGCCGGGTCGGAGGCGTGCCCCGTGGTGCTGGTGAGCGGGTTCCTGGGGCCGAATAATGAGGGGTGGTGCAGGATGTACTGGGGCGAGGCGACCAAGCTCGGCACGGACACGTCGGAGGTCGTGGTGATGCCCGTGTCGTGCGTGGGCAGCGCGCACGACCGCGCGTGCGAGATGTTCGCACAGCTGCGCGGCGAGCGCGTGGACTACGGCGAGGAACACGCCAAGGAGGCCGGCCACGCGCGCTTTGGAAGCGACTTTGCTGGCAAGGCCCTCGTGCCCGGGTGGTCGGCGCAGCGGCCCATCCACCTCGTCGGCCACAGCTTCGGCGGCAACACCGTGCGCGTCTTCAAGTACCTGGTGGCCACGGACTACTTCGGTGCCGGCACCACGGCCGCCTGGGTGCGCAGCACCACGACGCTGAGCGCGCCGCTCAAAGGCTCGCTGCTCACCTACCAGCTGGGCGCCGCCGAAGACCACGCCGAGGAGCGCCCTGTGCGCATGTTCAGCCCGGGGTATCTGCTCGGCATGACCGTGCACTTTTACGAGCTCTTTTGCCACCGCACGGGCCTGGCGCGCTACTTCGACTTTGGCATGGCGCACTGGGGCCTCGCCGAGGGCGGCGCGCGCCTCTTCGTGCAGAGCCTGCTGGGCGGGCCCAACGGCGGCGGCACGCCCGCCGTCTGCGCGCGCGACAATGCTGCTCACGACATGACCGTTCAGGCCGCCATGAACTGGAACGAGCGCATTGCCGCTGCCGTGCGTGACGACCCGCACCACATCGAGTTCAACTTCGTCGCCAACAAGAAGGACCTCCTCAAGTACTCGTTGCTGGGCCACACGCGCCGCCTGCTGCGCCCGCCCTCCGCCGCCTCGCTCTCCTCAGCGTCCGCGTCCGCCACCTCCACCAGCGCCTCGGAGGCCGACGATAGCAGCGGCGACGATGACGATCTGGACACCCACGATGGCGACGAGGCCAAGGTCGGCGAGCCCAAGGCTGACGAGCTCCGTGCCGCAGCCAAGATCGCCTCCGCAGACGCCGGTATCCCGGCGCCGCAGCTCAGGAAGCGCGTCACGGAGCGCGCCGCCGCGCCCACCACCTCATGTCTTGCCCACGCCCACGCCGTGCCCAAGACGGCGGATGCTGCCAAGCCCTCGCTCGCGTGGCGCGCCACGCTCTTCATGCGCGACGTCTTCGTCTACCATCTCGCCAGCAGCGTGGCCGGGTCCACCTACACGCTGCGCTTCGACAAGCAGCAGCACTCCCAGGCCTTCTCCGCCGACGAGTACCTGGACAGCGGCGGCGACGGCCTCTGCCATACCTTCGCTCAGTTCGAGAGCCCCGCCACACTGCGCGAGCGCGACCTCGGCCCGCGCACCAACCACAAGCTGGCGCCCTTTGGCCCCGGCCAGTACACCGTCCTCATGGACGACCGCCACGACCACCTCTCCGTCGTGCCCTTTCCCGACGCCTTCGACGATCAGCGCGACTTTTTCCAGCGTCTCTTTGGCACCCTTCGTGCCCTGCCCAAGCCCCGCTGCTGAGACGACCAACCTGCGCAGCCAGATGCTGATTTTGTTGTTGTATTTTTGGTTTTCTTTGGTTGCAACTGCGAAATAGGTAGAAGGCTTGCTGCCACTTCTTGGCGACCACCTCATTGACGCCGCCGCGGGCTCGTCATCATCACTCATCATGCGTTGCGCTGAGTTGAGCCTACGCCTACCTGAACACAGGCCAGCCTGTCCAGCCTGAGCGGCGTCCAGCGCAAAACGCCGCGCAAGTGCAAGGGCGCCGTGGAGCGCAGTCGCAAGCGCAGTCCGGCGGCAGTCGCCGAGTCGACCCTGGCTGCCTGCGCGCGGCGCGCCAGCCGTCCAAGCCGAGCTGCCTCAGGCTGGCAAGACTCGGCGCATCGCATCCGTGCCACAGCTCGAGCGCCTGTCACATCAGAGCAGCTGAGCAGCCGCACTGGCCGCAACTAGTAACCTTATAACGTGGCAAGCACTGCAAGACCAGTAGTGCAGTGACCGCCGGCGGAAGATCGGCGCGGCGAATCGCGCCTGGCACTGGCAGTGAGTCTGAGTGAGAGGACTCGGAGACCGACCAACTTTTACTGCTGCCCTTTTTTTACTGCGTGACTTGAAGTTGCAGTGCAGTGCAGTGCAGTGCCAATGCACTGGCAGTGAAGCCGCTTTCCATTCATGGAAGTGACGTCAGGCTCGTCACGCAGCCGCGGTAGCAGCGGTGGGGCATGCGCTGCGCAGTGCGCAGTGCGCACTGCATCCAGCATGATCCAGGCCCCCCACTGGCAGGGCCGAGGCGCGTTTGCGCATTTGCACATTTCTTGATGCCTCTGCCAGCTCTGCCAGCTGTCGGACTGCGCGAGCCAAGAAAACCCCCCAGTGCAAGTGGCACCCATCGACTTGCAGCCAACTTGTGTAGAGGCGCGAAATCCTGCCAAGGGCCGTACACCGTGACTGCAGCCAGATCGAGATCGTCATCGAAAGCGAGAAGGATGATGAAGGAAAAGAAGAAGAAGCCGCTGGTGCTGGTGCTCAACGCGGACGCTGCCACGGACTTCGAGGAGGAGGTGGCCAACAGCCCTTCGGCCGTCCAGAAGCTCGCCCGGAGCGGCGCCGCGGACGTGCAGGCGCTCTCGCAGCTGCTGCGCGAGTGCTGGGTGAAGGAGGCCAAGGCCGACGCCAAGTCGGGCGAGGTCGGCCAACACGTTGACAGAAGCGGGCTTGAGGATGCCGGCAAGCTCAAGAGAAAGTACGGCCAGGTGGAAGGCCTGGAGCTCCTGGCGCTCTGCCTGAGCTTGATGACGAGCGAGAAGGGCCACCCTTTCCTTGCGCGTGCACCAGATGGAGGAGCGCATTTGAACGTCCCGGAGAGAGTCGCTTTCGTGGGGGACGTTCTGCGGGACGTGGCGAGCGGGATCATGCTGCCCAAGAACAAGATCATTCACCTCCCGCTCCGGGCCATGACAAAGGATACAATGGTGGAGCTCAAAGACACGGAGGATCTCGGCGCCAGGCTGGAGGCAGAGCTAGATAAAGTTGCCACATCCGCGCTCGTTGTTGTGATTCGCGCAGAGGAAGGTCGCAACATCGAGAGCGTCCTGGTGGTGATTGGTCAGGAGGACGCCGGGCTCGTGCAGGAGCTGCTCGCCAAGAGCCAGGCCAGCCAGGATGAGGAGAATCTCGCCGAGGAGGCGGATGACGAGACTGATTCGGCAAGCGACGACCAGCCTGTGCATGTTTCGTTCGTGACGCGCGGGCCAAGCGAGATCGACGGCCACGAGGGCGAGCTGGAGCTGACCATGCCGTCGCTGGCGCAGGAGCCCAGCACACGGACCGAGCTGGCCCAGGGGCTCCTCCTCGCGAAGGAAGGCGACGCGGTTTCGCACGCGCGCGCGGAGAAGGCATGGGGTCAGCTGACCCGCGCTCTCGCGAGCTTTGGCGTTGTGCTGCACCAGCGGCAGGACGCTCGAGTCACCACGGGCCTCGACATAGATCGCGATGCCAAGCTCAACGAGAGCGAGATGGCTGCGCTGATGTGCATCGTGGTCAACATCCCGAGCGGCGCTGTCGAGCGCGAGGCTCTGCGCAACCCGCTCTCGAGCTCCGAGCAGCCGGAGGTGACGTACCCTGAGCAGCGCGAGGTAGCGGAAGAGCTGCTACGAAAGGCGCAGGAGGCGATCCTCGGCCCAGACCCCGCGGCGAGCTGGGCAGACAGGTTCGACAAGGTCTCCTTCGTTGTGCTCACCCCCAACTTCAACTCGCTTTTTTCTCAGACGGAGGACCGCGTCTCCAGGGCCAAGCTAGAGGGCGGCCGCGTCCTTAAGCACTCCAAGGTGCCCGCCGCCCTGATGCAGGGCCACCGCGACTGGATGGAGCAGGAGGCTGCCGACGCGCGCACGCTGCTTGTCATCATCGCCGACGAGTGCCACTTCGCGCCCACCAAGAACGGCGCACAGGACTGGTTCCTCAACAACGAAAAGCTGCAGAGCAGCAATGTTCTGCGCCTACTGGTCTCGGCGACGCCGCAGAACGTGCTCACGTCCCGGTCGCGCGTGGAGGACAAGAACATCATCCGGTGGTACAAGGAGTCCTCGCTCTATCGCAGCATGGACTACTTTGTAGAGACTGCCACCTGGGCTGTGCCGGCGGACGTGGCGCCCCTACACCTCAAGGTCGCTGGCGCCACAGTCGTCCAGGTCGATCCGCACGGCCTGCATGTTGGCGTCCATGGTCGGGCCTTCCGGTACCCCATGCACGAGTACAAGGCGTTCTGCGAGGTCCTCGACGTGGCGACGCGATCCGCGCTTCCTCGGCACGCAGCAAGCGCGCTGAGCGATAAACCGGCCTTCGAGAAGCCTATCGGCCTGGAGTACATCAGAATGACGCTTCCCAAAGGCGTGAGCATCACCGCCGAGGCCTTCCGTCCTGGGACCGGGATCATGTACTGGCTCGGCTTTGGCCGTGACGAAGAGCGTATCCACAAGGCGGAGCGAGGGGCGCTCAAGACCTACACGGTGACTGCCTCGGACATCCCGCTCTTTTGTGACACGGATAAGAGCCCTGACCGGACTGGCGTCCACGCGGACTGTCTGCCACGCAGGAGACAGCGCGTGTTGGTGGACGACAGCTTCGACACTGTCCGCGCGGCAATCCACAACGCCTTTGGCAAGCGCACAGGGAAGAACCGCAAGCTGGAGGGAATCAAAGTGGCACCCTCCACGCCGCTCTTCGACGGCCACATCATCATGGCCGACTATCTCCTCTCGTTGACCTACCTCGCGGTCTACCGCATCGACCGAGACTGCCTGTGGGACACGGCCACGGAGAGGCCGGACGTCTTCCGCACGCTCACGGAGGACGACGTCGGGCGCCTTGCACTCGACGTGGGTCTGCTCAAAGAGTTCGCAATACACCTCGGGTTCTCGGCCAAGCTGTGGCCAGGGGCGGCGGACGCCAGGCCGCAGCCAAGCCGCGAGGTCGGCAAGTTCCTCATCGCCGGAGGTGTTGAAAAGGCCAACCTTCAGCACGTCCTCGATGTGCTGCTGGTGGCAAGTCATGTCGAGGTTTGGCAGGGCGAGCTCAAGAAGGAGGACGTCCTGGAGTCGCTCCGCGCCCGCCTCGGCGATGCCTGGGTGAAGGAGGCAGGAGAGCTCGCGACGAGAGAGGACACGACAAGCGCGAAGCACTGGCTCTTCAGCTGGCAGTACATCATCTCTGAAAAGCTGGTCCGCAACTTGGAGGACCGGGCCGTTCAACAGGGCAACACGTCTCAGACATGGTACAATGAGACGGACCGCCTCGTGCACGACCTACTTGACGTGCACCCGCGCTTTCGCACTGGGCGGATGGCCGTCATTCGTGTTTACGAGACCGACGAGAATCTCTCGATCCAGGATGGTCTGCGCAGCGCTCTACAGAAGCTTGGCCTTACCCACGACGCGCACGGCGGCCTCCTCAGCGTTGTCGGGGACGTGGGCGGCAGCGACGGCAAGAGGGGCGCCAAAGGCGAGCGGTCGCGAGCCCCGCGCCGCGCGACCAGCCTCTTCATGCAGCTGGAGGATTGGACCTGGAAGCGTGATCTGCGCCACCCAAGCCAGCAGGCCGCCGATCCCGAGGCCAAGGAGACCGTGGTGGATCGCGTGAACCTCTCTTACGCCGAAGCACGTATGCGAGAGGACCGCGACAAAGAGGCGAAGAACCGCCCCTTCAAGGCGCTGCAAAAGGTCGCAAAGTACGCAGACCTCGAGAACCTGCCAAGCATCGTCATCCTCTGTGAGAAGGGCCGGATGGGGGACACCTTCCCGCACTCCTTGCGCTTCCTGGATCTGCGGTTGCGCTCCTCGCCAACCTATTCGACCTTCGTGCAGGAGGCCGGTCGGGTCTGCCGCTACCCCGGTCTCGATGATGTCAGTCCCGAGGCGTCCACGATCTTCCAGGTCATTCCAGTCTCAGTGGACGAGGACAAGGTCGAGGTCGCCTCCCCAAGCGCCAACAGCGGAGATTCTGCCTCCCCAAGCGCCAACAGCGGAGATTCTGCCGCCCTCTCTAGCGAGTCTGAGGAGGTGCTGCCGGACTTCCTGGACCCATCGCGAGAGACGGAGGACAAAGCCGGCGAAGTGTGCTGGGATTTCCTGGAGCCGCAGCTAGCAGGCTTCTTTGCCGATGACGAAAACCGCCGCTACTTTGCCAAGGGCGGCAGCTACGCGATGATTGATCCGGGCGGAGAAGTGCGCTTCCACGCGGACTCTGAGCTGCAGCTGCGATTTCGCTTCCAAGACGCGCTGCGGGCCAGTGGCAAGAGGGCGAGAGCGCGCTTTGGTATGTGGACGGCAAGGCGCTACGTGCATGTGCTTCCAACCGTTCTCATGAACCCCCAGCGCTACAGTGCGCAGATGCAAAAGGCCATCGAGCACAAGTACCGCGACGCGTGGGGTGATCAGCGCATCGACCAATGCATCCCGGGCCCGCTCGACCTTTATGTGGCTGGTCCCGGGCGTGGCAAAAAGGCACACAGCGGAGCACTACGCGCGGAGCTGTCACAAGAAGGCGGAGAAGGGCCTCTCAGCGTGCGTGTCTCCAACCCACTGCACGACATTGCCGCGTACCGAACAAAAAAGCCGGTGTCGCAGAAGACCTCGACGCTCTCAAACGAAGAGGACGAGACCCATGCGGGCAACCCAGGCCAACGCAAAAGGCCCTCTCGACAGGTCCACTACGACAGCACGCGGACCGACAAGGCCCGGGACCCGCGTCGCATCCTGCTCATGGCGCAGTGCCAGCAGGGCAAGACTGGCACCTATCTCTACTTCCTCCGGCTTCTAAAGGACGCCGTCGAGATCACCATCCCCGCACCTCCGGGCCCGTTGCCGCCAGTTCCTCGGCCCACCTGGACGCTTCCTTACTGGCGTAACCTCGTCGTGAGCAGCGAGCCGCCCGGCTTCCCGGCCTTGCGCGGCGCCTACGACCGGCCCCAAAAGGGCCCGCATCATGCGACGGTGCTGCGGCAGCGGCTGCTGGCGCTCCTTCTGGCTGCGACGGAGGGCGGTGGCATGAGTTGGCGCAGGGCGTACCTGGACTACCTTCGCTCCGAGGACGGGGAGGCCATCCAGAGCAGGGCCGGGCTCGACAGGATCAAGGCGTTGGAGGACACGGTGCCTCGCGACGCGGGCCCGCCTCTGGACGCCACCAAATGCTCAGCGCTCGAGATGGCGATCAGCTGCATCGACTTTGATGGCCGCTTCTCCGAGAAGGAATGGCGAGCTGCGTTGGAGACGTACGTGCGCGATCCAACCGCCCGGATGAAGCTCAACGAGGCTGTCTCAAGCAAGGAAATCAAGCCCAAGGCATGGAAAAGGGATCACATGCCCGAGCTCGAGTCTAGTCTGCTTCAGCACGACGACGACGATGACAACCTCGGCAACGCCAACGACAGCGACAGCGACGGCGACAAAGAAGAGGCAAGAGCGCTTTCGTTCGGCGACCGCGTGCGCCTGGCGCGAGCCTATGTACAAAGCCAGCTGTGCAGTGGAGCTACGAGCGGCGGCGAGGCCAAAGCCGAGGACTTGGCCCCGGATGATGATACCGAGGGGGCCTCAGTCCCGCTCACCTTTTCGCCAGCTCACCGGATCGCCTATGCGAGCTTCGCGGCTGCGCCCATCACCTCGCGGTTTGACGACAGGTATGACGCAAAGCAGTACGTCGTGTCCAACCTCCGCCTGGTTGGCGAGGGCGCCTCCATCTCAGTGCCCTATGCAGGCTTTCACGGTCTGACAGTCCGCGCCGATGCGAGCTTTGCGTATGCGTACCTCGCCAGGAGTGAGAGCGCGGCGCCACCTTTGCTGCGCATCAATCTAGCTACGCGCGAGGTGAACCGGCCAGAGTACGACATCGGGCGAGACGTGCGGTGGATTTTCGTACCTTCGTACAACCGCGCTGGCGTCGCGCTCCTTGACTATGACAAAGCGCTTCCAGCATCTGAGAGCGGCGCGCGGGCCGTCGTTTGCATCGTGGTACGCTGTGGAAAGCAGTTTGACGACTATGTCGCGGCATACGGGTCTGCACACATCATCATTGGCATGCCACCTTCATTCAGGCCCAGGAGCGTGTACAATGGCAAGAGTCCGCTCGTGTACGCGGACCGAGGCGGCATAGGATACGCCCGACACTTCATCCAGCGCGCGGCCTACAGCCTGCGGCTCTCGTGGGTCTGGATCCTGGATGACAACATTGACGTGTGCTACGAACGAAGGCTCGCGGACGAAGACGTGCCGCAAGACGCCCATAAAGACTGCCCAGAGCCGTGCACGTTCACTGCCGTGATGGAGGGCGTTGAAGACGTTGTGCACGGCGGCCAAAAGTCGATCCCTCTCGAGCACTGGCGTGGCGCGAAGCGGATGGAGGTCTGGCCGGCGAAAGCAGGCACCCTGCGACAAGGCGTAGCCCCGCAAGTCAGCGCCGAACCCGTCAAAAGTAAGGCGAGCGTGTCGGGCGGCATGCACCAGTACGGTTTGATCGGCATTCGCCACGACTCGCAGGCTCTGCTCGGCGAGACCGAGCAACCCTTCTCGGTTTCCGCCTCGGTGCACTCCTTCTTCTACCTTAGTGTGGAGCGAACTGTCACGGCCAAGGTCTTCTTCCCGGTCAAGACCTTCTGGGAAGACATCGAGTTCAACCACTTGGTCGACGAGGCCGGTCTGGTCTGCCTCAAGGTGAACAGATTCTTCTATCACAAGAAGAACCTCAAGTTGGGCGCAGCAAGCGCTGCACGTAAGCGCGCCGCGGCTACCGCTGCGCACTTTAGCGAAGTGTCGGACGCGCTCGCGTACTTTCGCGCCGCGTGCGGCGGCTTGCGCCCAGTGCCGCTCCTCTCCAGGCAAATGCCGGCCTTCTTCCCTCCCACTTTGCACTGGGCTGCCGCCGCGCACGAGTGGGTCGTACAGGAGGGCACCGTGATGAAGGACCGGGCATTCCCGGCGACCGACCAGGTCCCGGTCTGCTTCCTCGAGGTATCTGACCAGGCGGCCTGTAACCTTCTCGCTGTCCGCATCTATCAAGCTTTGACGGATGTCACCTCGCTTCTCCTCGTGTTTCGTAGTAGCGAGGTCAACTCTTTCGAGGAGCTCAAGACCAACGGCCAACCCAGCCTGAAGCTCGGGTGCAAGTCCAAGCACATTTTCCACGTCCACCACGTGGCGCGCGCTGACAAGCCCTTTGTTACCGAGTTCCACTTGGTCGGAACTAACAAAGAGTCGCCCGTGCCAGCGAACACATGGGCTGCGACGCGTTGCGAGCTCTTGGGCGCGTCGCCAGCAGCAGGTCGCCAGAAGCGAAGCCCGTCGCCGACGGAGCGCAATTCATCCAGCCAGAAGAAGCCTCGGATTGACCCTGGCGGGCAAGGAACGACGCCCGGGGAGACTGCGCCAAACCAGCTGACATCCATCAAGTCCGAGGTGGCGACAGCCAAGGGAACGTCCTCGCCGATTAAGGCCGAGCCTCCGACACCGGCTAGCGATGCTGTGCCGCTCCAGACGTCCGCGTCCGGCGGTATCCTGCTCGACGATGCTCGCCGCGATGTCATCGAGGCGTGCCTCAGGGTTTCTGAGGCTGAGGACAAGCGCATTCCCGAGGCGTTCTTCCCCTACGCACGGGCACAACTCAAGCTTTGCGGCAGCCTGAGCGAGTTCACCCGACAGATCAGCCTCAGCGTGCTCGAGCGGGAGAACGTGTTTGGAAGCCAGTCCTTCGACAGGCCAGCTCTCATCACAGCCCTCAAGAGCCTCAAGCAGCAGCTCAACCGCAAGACCAAGAGCCTCTAAGCTGCTGCTGCAAAGAGCGAAGAGTGCTCGCACTAGCAAGCGAACGGCCAGGTGCAGAGAAAGCGAGCCCTATACTCCCAAAGAATATCACATCACACAACACAACTCGCCAACTGACTTCTGCGACCTTGATGACCCTGCCCTTGTCGCGGAAGTTCGGTGCCGCGATCGCTTGCTCTCCGCTACCCAGAAGGATTGATGATGTCGATCTTCTCCTGCCTCTACAGCTCGCTGATGTGAGTGCAGACTGTTCGGAGGGGGGAGGGGCGACGTCGCCTTGCACCTTTGCAGAGTTGGGCATTCATTCATAAAAATGAACGCAAAGTGAGTAACTCCCGGCGCCTTTCCTTCTTCCAGCAACTACTTGCCGCCCTTTGCGCCCTGCCCCGCGCCCTGCCCCGCTGCGAAGGCGCCCAACTTGGCGCAGACTCCCTAGTGTATTCTATGTTCCTACGTGTATTGTCTTACATTCGATGCCGAGTATGTGCTTCAGTTCATTCCGTGAGGATGGCTCAGTCGAGATCGATGTTGATGACGTCCTGCTTCTTGCTGGAAACGTTCTTTGGGACCCTTAGCGTTTCGACCACGGAAATAATATCCTCCTCGCCATTATCGTCGCCACCGCCGCCGCCGCCGCCGCCGCCGCCGCCGCCGCCGCCGTGGTCGTCATCCTTCCCGACACGATCTTGAGCAACGACGTTCTTCGCCTCCTCGAGCTGGTCTTGCCCCTTTGATCGCTTGGACTGCGCAGACGCGGACGAGTCTGCTGACCCCGGCCGACCTCTTTTCAACGTCTCCGATGACGCAGGCACGGGGTGCCGCGGGGTAGTCGTGGGTGCCCCACCGGCGGGAGCAGAGATTGCCGTCATCGTCTTCTTCCTCTTTCCTGTCTTGTTGCGCTCAATGGAAGACGTATCGACACTAATGGGTCCATCCGCTGAGTCAATCGTCTCGCGCGCGGTGACCTCGGCAGGTGGCCTCGGCGAGACGGACGCCGTTGACGCTGCATCTCTTGATTGGCCCGGAGTCGCCTTGGTGTTGGGCGGGGCCCCGCGCTGTGCCTGGCGCGGACCCTTTCCGGGACGCTTCGACTTCTGGTCGCCCCGGTCCTTGAGCCCCGCGATGCGTTTTGATTCGTGGTCCTTCCTGGCTCTCCAATTGGTGATTTCTGTGTTGAGGAGATCGGTTTGATCCTTGGGGTCGAGCCGGTCCCATTTCAGCTTGAGATTTGGCGTGGAGGTCACAAAGAACTCACATAAGGCCCTGCATGCGATATTGCGCGCCTGGCCGCGCCGCTTTTTGCGACCTGACATCTTGCCGTCCTTGTCTTCGCTGAGGAAAAAGCCCGGTTTCATTTGCCTGAAAGGAAGCTCCAGAGACTCGTGTAGACCTTCAAGGAAGTTCTTCGTCTTGGAGCGAATTTCCTCCTTGTCTTGCTTGGAATTGCGCGGAGTCTGCTTCGGCGCCGGCGAACCTGGTATCGAAGCAGGAGGCCCTGGAGTCTGAAGCGGTGCTCCGACCTCGTTCTTGATTGCCACAGGCACGACTCCGACAGGAGGAAGGGTTCCTGGGGCCGTTGGCACCGGCTCCGGGTCCGCCGCAGTTGACCGGAAGACGAGAGCGCAGAGCTCCACACCATCATGTATGCACGGGACCTGCTCCGGATGGTACCTCGTCCGCGCCTCCAGGATCGTGTTCTTCAGCGCATCGCGGTCCGAAACGCGGAAGACGACAACAACATGCCGGTCCGAAAACGCTGCCTCAAGATCAAAGGGTATGCCTGTGAGTTCCGGGTTCTCGCAAAGCTCAACGAGCCGCACTTGGAGCGCTCTCTGAGAGGTCGCGGCGCCATCTGGTGGGCAGATGGCCGACGCCAGCTCGGCCGCCCAGGGTTTTGAGACAAAGTTGGGGGCTCGAGCCGAGAGAGGCTCTACCACCTCGATCCCTACATCGGCACCGAGGCGGTGCAGCAGGTCTGTCGCGAGCTCGCTGCTCTTGCTTTGTTCGCTGCTGCTCTCCAAGGGAGGCTTCAGCACGCCTGATGTGGCTGGATCGGCGATGGAGACCAAGACCGTGCAAAAGGTCTCGAGGCATGCAATCTTGGCCGAGAAGGCCTCGAGGACATTCGCAGGGAAGTGATGGCCGCCGAGGTCCACTCGGATCTTGCGCTTGTGGGCATCCGGGTGCACGGCTTGAAAGCCTCCGCATGCGTCGAGGTGCTGCTTGGCGAAGTCGTCCTTGGTCCAAGGGTGGCCCTTGGACTCGACCTTGGCTGCCATGGCCCATAGCGCGTTGTCCTGCAGGGCGCAATCGGCGAGCACGAGCTCCTCGGGGCGCCCAAGCATTGCTGCATCAAAGAGGTCGGCAGCCCCGTCCGTGGTCAGCCCGTGATTCCCGCGAAGGTCGAGGCACTTGAAGTTGCCTTTGTTGCGCAGAAGGTCTGCCAGCGCCTGCGCGCCGTCCTTGCCGACCTTGTTGCGCGCCAGCGAGAGCTGCTTCAGGCCCTCGCGCAGATACATGTTCTCGATGACCACCTTCGCAAGCATCTGCGTGCCCCGGTCCCCGACTCCGCTCGCGCTCAGGTCCAGGTGCGTCAAACTCCTCGCCGAGAAGAGCCCCGGCTCCAGCAGCTGCACCCCGGCGTCCCCTAGCAACGTCCCGCCAAGGTCCAGCGTCGGCAGGCTCGCAAACGCAGAGTGCAACACACTCACAGCCAGGTCGAGGCCTGGCGCGACCTCGCCCGCGCTGCTCTCCTCCGTGTCCAGCTCCACCACCTCCGGCAAGTCAATAGCTTGCTCCGTGCTGCTGCTCGAGGCCGCCGCGCCTCTCCGCGGCCGCGAGCTGCGCGCCATGACTATAACAGTACTGTAAGGTATGAGGGCCAGCGAGGGAAATCGTGCAAAAAGGGTTTACCATGCCATGCACACGGCAACGATGTCGATCTTTGCATGGGGCGGGGGTGGCCGGAGTGTTGGTGGTCTTCCGAGCCCTTCCTTGTTTAGCAAAAACAGGACCCTCAAAGATCTGTGGACATCATCAGATCGAGACCCTGTTGCTTGTACAAGAAGAACCGCGTAGCTTCTCCATTTTGACTACCTTCAGAACCTTCTCCCCAGCCAGCGTTTGTTTTTTTTGGTCGCTCAGCCTTTCCAAGGTGCAACTAGAAAAGGACCACTTTCGGCAAAGTCGACCTACCACTAGGCCAAAGCACCAGTTTGGCTTGGTCAGTGTTGATCGACACCCGTGCTTATAATGTTATGCCCCCCCTTGCAAGACTGGCAAAAGGAGAGACTGGCCTGGCCTGGATCCTGCTTGACTGGCAAGTTCTTCGCAGCTAGCAGCCTGCCTTTGCAAACTCCAAACTTGAAAGCATGCAAGCTGCGCTCAACATGGCACTGCCAGGGGCAAGGCTTGTCCTGGTGCTTAATGCGGACAAGGCGACGGAGTTTCAGGAGGAGGTAGACAACAGTGTAGAAGGCATCAAGGAGCTGACCAAGGGCGACGACGTGGAGCTGCAGGCGCTCTCGCAGCTGCTGCGCGTGTGCTGGGTGCCAGAGGGAGGCAAGGAGGGCGACGTGGCTGCCGGAGAGACTGGGCTAGAGAATGTCGATGGACTCAAGAAGTCGTTCCCGGACGTGGAGGCCCTCGACGTGGTGGCACGATGCCTGAGCGTGCTGGCAGGCCAGGGCCAGCCGATGCTCGGGACGACGTCAGGTGGAGCTGCGTGCCTTACAGCGAGCGCGGAGACGGGCTACGTGCTCGGGATGCTCTGGGACCTGGGCACGGGAAAGCTGACCCGGAGGATCGAGCAAAATGGGTTTCGCCTCATGAGGATGAGTGAGCGTCTCACGGCGCTCGAGGACGGGCCAACTCTGAAGGACCAGCTGCAGGCCGACTTTCGGCTTCATCCAGAGACGCGTGCCATTGTCATCCATGCATCGGGCGATAGGGAGAATATCAAGAGCGTCCTGGTCGCCTTCAGCAAAGACGAAGCCGAGCAGGCCAGGGCGTTACTAGCGAAGAGTATCGAGAGCCAGGACGAGGAGAACTTTGCGGACGAAGCAGAGGACGAGACCGACCTGGTCGGCGAGGACCGGCGCGTGCAGATCTCCTTCGTCACAAGCGGGCCGAGCGAGGTGAACGGCCAGGAGGGCGAGCTGGAGCTGACCATGCCGTCGCTCTCGACCGAAACAGGCGAGCGGACGCGCTTCGCCGTCGACTTGCTCGTCAAAGCCGACGACGCTGCCACGCAGGCGCGCAAGGAGAAGGCATGGGAGCAGCTCACTCAGGCGCTTGCGAGTTTCGGGATCCTCCTCCAGGAGCGTCACGACGCTGGTGTAACTGCGTGCCTCGACCGCGCGCGAGACGCCAAGCTGAGCGAGGACGAGATGGGCGCCATGATGTGCATCGAGATTAACATCCCCAAGGACGCCTACGTGCGCGAGGCCCTGCGTCGCCCGGTCGCGGGCTCCGAGCAGCCCGACGTGGCGCATCCGGAACAGCGTGAGGTGGCGGAGGAGCTGCTGCAAAAGGCCGAGGAGGTCATATTCGGCGAGAGCAGCGGGCGTAGCTGGGCCGCAAAGTTCGACAAGGTCTCTTTCGTCGTGCTCACGCCCAACTTCAACTCGCTGCAGTCCCAGACCGAGGACCGCGTCACCAGGGCCAAGCTCAAGGGCGGCCGCGTTCTCAAGCACACCAAGGTGCCCAAGGCGCTCATGAACTCGCACCGTGAGTGGATGGAGGACGAAGCAGCCGATCCGCGCACGCTCCTCGTGATCATTGCTGACGAGTGCCACTTCGCGCCCACCAAGGACGGCGCCCAAGACTGGTTCCTCAACAACCAGGAACTTGACCACAACAAGAACGTCCTCCGGCTCCTGGTCTCAGCGACGCCGCAGAATGTGCTCACGTCTCGCTCGCGCGTGGAGGACAAGAACGTCGTCCGGTGGTTCAAGGAAGCCTCGCTGTACCGCAGCATGGACTACTTTGTGGAGACGGCCACGTGGGCCGTGCCGGAGGCCGTGCAGCCGCTGCGGCTGAGCATTGCTGGCTCCGCTGATGTCTTGGTCAACCCGCGCGGGCTTCACGTGGACGTGCTCGGTCGCACGTTCCGGTACCCAATGCACGAGTACAAGGCGTTCTGCCAGGTTCTCGACCTCGCAACCCGTGCGGCGCTTCCTCCGGAGGTCGTGGCGAAGCTAGACAAGGGGACCCTCGTGCTGGACAAGGGCACCAAGGAGAAGCTGAAGCTGACTCTGCCGAGGGAGGTGAGCATCCCGGAGGAGGCCTTTCAGCCAGGAACGGGCCTCATGCATTGGCTCGGTTTTGGCAACGATCAGGACAAGATCGCGAGAAAGAGGGCAAGCTGTGAGAAGGGCACGTACACGATTCAGAGCTCTGGGGTCCCGCTCCTTTGCGACACCGAACAGGATGCAGAGCGCGCCGGCATTGCAGCGGACTGTCTGCCGCGGAGGAGGCAGCGCGTGCTCAAGGACCAAGCGTTCGACGCCATCCGGGGTTTGATCGACAAGGCGTTTGGCAAGCGCACCGGCAAGATGCGGAAGGAGAAGGACGTACAAGTGGCGCCGTCGACGCCGCTCTTCGACGGCCACATCATCATGGCCGACTACCTGCTCTCGCTCACCTACATCGCGGTCTATCGCGTCGACCACGCCAACCTGTGGGACATGACCTCACAACGCCATGACATCTTCCGGGCCCTGCAGCAGGACGATGTCGGGCGCCTCGCGCTCGACGAGAGCCTGCTTAAAACGTTCGCAGCCCACCTGGGCTTCCTGGACAAGATGTGGCCAAACGAGATGTCGCAGCCCGACCGGGAGGTCGGCAAGTTCCTCATCGCAGGAGGCGTCGAGAAGGCCAGCGTCCAGCACGTGCTCGACGTACTGCTCAAGGCCACCTGCGACGCTGCTTGGGCCGAGCTCGAGAAGGACGGCGTGCAGGCAGCACTTCGCGCGAGACTGGGCGATGCATGGCTGCGTGAGGCGAATGAGCTCGCCGAGAGCGAGTCAAGGTCGAGCCCCGAGCACTGGCGCTTCGCCTGGCAGTACATCATCTCGGAGAAACTCGAGCGCAACCGCGAGGACCACACGACTTTGCAAGGCAACACCTCAGAGGCCTGGTACAATGAAACGGACCGCCTCATGCACGATCTCCTCGACGTGCACCCGCGCTACCGCACTGGCCGCATGGCCGTCATCCGCGTCTACGAGACGGACGAGAACCTCTCCATCCAGGACGGCCTGCGCAGCGCTCTCCAGAAGCTCGGCCTCACGGACAAGACCCACGGCGGCCTGCTCAGCGTCGTAGCCGACGTAGGCGGCAGCGATGGCCGGAAGGGCTCCAAGGCGGAGAAGTCCAAGGCGCCCCGTCGCGCGACCAGCCTCTTCACGCAGCTGGAGCCCTGGACCTGGAAGCGCGATCTGCGGCATCCGAGCGTGCGTGCCGCCAGCGAGGACAAGACGACCAACAGGAAGCAGAAGGCCGACGAGTCCATGAGCGAGACGGTGGTGGACCGCGTCAACCGGTCCCACGTTGAGGCGGTCGCTCGCGAGGAGCGCGACGCCCGGGACAAGGGCCGCAAGCCCAAGGCGCTGCAGAAGACCGCCAAGTACGAGGACCTCGAGAACCTGCCCACGATTGTCATCCTCTGCGAGAAGGGCCGCATGGGCGACACCTTCCCGCACTCGTTCCGCTTCCTCGACATCCGCCTGCGCTCGTCGCCCACCTACTCGACCTTCGTGCAGGAGTTCGGCCGCGTCTGTCGCTACCCGGGCCTGGACAAGAACGAGAAGACCACGCGACGCTTCCAGGTAAAGGGAAAAGGCTCAAGTGAGGACGAGGGCGACATCAGCTGGGACGAGCTGAACGCGGACCTGGACAAGTTCTTCGCCGACGAGGAGGTGCGCCGCTACTTCGCCAAGGGCGGCAGCTACGCGGTGATCGACCCTGGCGACCAGGTTCGCTTCCACGTCGACTCGGAGCAGCAGCTGCGCTCGAGGCTTCGTGATGCGCTGCGACGCGGCGATACGACCTGTGCGCGGCTCGGCACGTGGACAGCCCGACGCTACGTGCACGTGCTGCCCACGGTGCTCATGAACGGCACGCGCTTTAACGCGCAGCTGCAGAAGGCGGTCGAGCACAAGTACCGCGATACGTGGGGCGAGCACCGCATCGACCAGTGCATCCCAGGCCCGATTGACCTCTACGTCGCGGGCATGGGCCGCGGCAAGAGTCCAGCCCCACCTTTCGCTGAGCTTGGCAAGCACGAGAACGGGTCCCATGTCGCCGTGGTCGAGAACCCGCTTCACGACTTCAAGGCCTACAAGACGAGAAAGCCTTTGGATGGTGGTAAAGCGAGGGGTGCCGGGGATACGGACGAGTCCGAAGAAGGCGGCGGCGGCGGCGGCGGCAAGGGTCACTACGACAGCGGGCGATCTGCGCCAAAGGTTGACCCGCGGCGCCTCCTGCTCATGGCGCAGTGCCAACAAGGCAAGACTGGCACCTACCTGTACTTCATCAAGCTGCTCAAGGATGCCATCGAGCGGGCCATTCCCGCTCCACCTGGCCCAATGACGCCCGTCCCGAGTGCCACCTGGACGCTTCCCTACTGGCGCGACCTCGTGGTGAGCAACGAGCCACCTGGCTTCCCGCCGCTCTGTAGCGTGTATAGCCAGCCTCGGCAGGGGCAATACCACGCGACGGTGCTGCAGCAGCGTATTCTCGCCCTCATGCTGGCCAGCGAGGAGAGCAACGAATCGTGGCGGAAGTCCTACCTTGGCTACCTGCGCGCGGAGGACGGCGAGAACATCCAGAGCAAAGTCGGCCTTCGCAGGATCAAGGAGCTGGAGAAAGCGCTCCCGACCCGCGCCTCGAGCCCCCCGCTGGATGCCAAGGGTTGCTCAGACCCTGAGGTGGCAATCCGATGCATCAACTTTGATGGGCGGTTCTCGGAGAAGGATTGGAAGGTCGCGCTGGAGGCGTACGTCAAGAGCGCGGAAGCCCTGCAGAAGCTCCACGCAGCGCTCCCCGGTGACGACGAGAGCGGCCCCTCGAGCCTGAGCGTTGCGGGGCAGTCGTTTAGCCAGCGCGTGCGGCGCGCGCGCGCCTACGTGCAGAGCATGCTCTGGGACGCAGGCGCACGCGGCAGCCAAGCCGCCGGAGGCCTTCCGTTGGAGCCCAAGCGCGATGAAAGCGTCAGCGGCGCTGCCCTCATGGTCTCGCCTTCGCAACAGTCGGCATACGCTAGGGTCGCTGCCAGCTCCCCCACGCCCCGCTTTGACAGGACCTACTGCAAGAAGCAGCACGTCGTGTCCGGCCTCACGTGGGTCGGTGAGGGCGCCTGCATCTCGGTCCCGTACGCGGGTTTCCACGGTCTCAGCGTTCACGCTGACGCTGACCACGTCCAGGCGTACCTCCGGGAAGAAGACGAAGGTGCTGGGCGGACCCTGCTGCTCGACATCGACCTTGTCAAGCGCAAGGTGGACAAGTCGGATGGTGCCGACGCGGTGCGCTGGGTCTTCGTGCCCTCGTACAACCGCGCTGGCGTCGCGCTGCTCGACTACGACCAGGCGCTCCCTGCGCCTTCTGGCAAGGACAACTGCAAACCGACCGTGGTCTGCATCGTGGTGCGCAGCGGCAAGCAGTTTGACGACTACGTCACCGCCTACGGGTCTGCGCACATGGTTATCGGCATGCCCCCGTCCATGGCGTCAAAGGCGTCAGGCGGCAAGAAGAATCGCGTCTTCGCGGAGAGAGGCGGGATCGGCTACGCGCGCCTCTTCGTGCAGCTGGCCGCGCACGCGCTGGGCCTGCCGTGGGTCTGGATCCTCGACGACAACGTGGACGTGTGCTATGAGCGCAAGCTCACCGACGAGGAGGTGCCGGAGGGCGCGCTGCAGGCGTCGCCAGAGGCGTGCGACTTTGTGACGGTCATGTCCGGCGTCGAGGCCATCGTCCAAGACGAACAGGCCAAGCCGGCGTCCCTGCAGGGCAAGAAGCGGATGCGAGTCTGGCCAGCCAAGGGCCCGACTTTGCGGCAGGCAAGTGCGCCAACGGAGGCCAAAGCCGCCGCCAAGACCAAGCGAGAGCTGACCGGCGGGGAGGACCAGTACGGCCTGATTGGCATCCGTCGCGATGCGCAGGCGCGGCGCACGGAGTCGGAGCACCCTTTCATGGTGTCCTACTCTGTGTACTCCTTCGTGTACCTGAACGTGGCAAGCACGGTGGCGGCCAAGGTCTTCTTCCCGGTGAAGACGTTCTGGGAGGACGTGGAGTTCAATCACCTTGTTGACGAGGCTGGCCTGGTCTGTCTCAAGGTGAACCGCTTCTTCCACCATAAGAAGAATCTCAAGCTGAGCTCTGCCGACGAGACGGCGCAAGACGAGGTTCAGGGGCTGCCGGTCCACTTCGAGCATATGATGGAGGCGCTCGAGTACTTTCGCAACGCCTGCGGCGGACTCTTGGCAGCGCCGCTGCTCTCCCGGCCCCTGAGAGCATTCTTCCCGCCGGAGAACCGCTGGGCTGCGGTTATGCACGCCTGGGTGGACCGCGAAGGACGCGTGCCTTCTGCGCTTGTGGCGGACACCTCACCGCCCAGCCCCGCTCCGCTCTGCTGCTTCCTGGAGGCCTCGGCCCAGCCCGCCTATAATCTCATCGCCCTTCACGCGCAGCCTCTGGCTTCCTCGCTCCTGCTCGTGGTGCGCAGCGGTGACGAACAGGCTTTCCAGGAGATCCAAAACGGCCAGGGCTGCCTGCACTTGCAGGGCGGGTCCAATCGCAAGTTCTACGTGCACCGCGCCGCATGGGTGGACAAGCCGCACGCCGCCGTCCTCTTTTTCGTAAGCACCGACGAGGCTTGCACGGTACCTCCGGAGGCCTGGTCGAGGAAAAAAAGGCGCGTCATACGGCGGCACTCCAGCGCTAGGAGTGAAGCAGCGCCAAGGTCGCCGCGGTCACCTGCGAGCCCAAGGTTGCCGCGAGATCCGAAGAGGCCATCTTTGCCGAACCGGGGCAAGCCCTCCCCGCCGATGAAAAAGGCTCGGATTGACAGTCAGGGACCTCCACCCGTGCTGACTGCGCGAGTCGTGCCCACGGAGCTGCAAGCGTCGCCTCCTGGCTCGTCTTCGACAAGCAACGAACCTGGCTCGAACCTTGGATCTGCGAGCCCAAGCACGCCGCGAGATCCGAAGCGGCCATCTTCGCAAACCCAGAGCGAGCCTTCCCCGTTGACGAAGAAGGCTCGGATCGACAGTTCGGGACCTCCTCCTGTTGTGCCCACTGCGCGAAGCGTGCCCACTGCGCCGCAAGCACCGGCCACTGGCTCGTCCTCGGCACATAACGAACCTGCCTCCAAGCTGGGTGACACCGTGCTTTCCACCGAGATTCGCGCCAACGTCCTTGCTGAGCTGGAGAAGGCGAAGCTGAACGACCAGCGTTTCCCGTCTGTCTTCTTCGAGCATGCCAAGTCGAAGCTGGAGGAGAGCAAAACCTATGGGGAGTTCACGAGGAAGATCGGCTTTGCAGCGTTGTCCCGAGAGAAGGTGCTGCCGAAAGAAGGCATCGACCATTCTGCACTCAGGACAGCCATCAACACCCTCAAACATGGACTTGCGCGCAAAATTTCTCCCAGCAACGCGGACGAGGTAAACCCCACGGCAGCAGTACGCTCCCCTGGCGCCCCTGCGACGCCACGAACGGAGACACCGAGCAAACAGGCCGACGCGCCCTCGGCCTCATCCACGACATCGACTTCAGCGACGTCCCACAAGGCGTCCACAGCACCCTCCAAGGCCAACACGCCAGCAGCCGCTGCCGGTTCCCACCCCCCAGTTACCCCCCCGAAGCCCAGCGCAGCCGATGCTAAACCAGCGGAGGCGGCTTCATCGGCCCGCAAGGCATCCGAGGTTGTCTTGAACACGGAGGTCTGCACCATCATCGAGGACTGGCTCAGGAGGACTGAAAAGAAGGACAATCGCATCCCTGCTGCGTTCTTCGCCCATGCGCGCAAAACGCTCTCCACGCAGAGCGACTTCGGCACTTTCAAGCGCCAAATCAGTCCTGGCGCGCTAAAGCGGCTCGGGGTGCTGGAGGAGACGACCTACAACGAAGACGACCTCAAGACTGCAATCAACTCCCTCAAGCAGTCACTCGACCGCTTGGTCTTGCCTGATTCCTCGACTACCTCGTGCTCAACAATGCCCCCAAGCACACCAGGACGTCAGCCTCCGGCTGCACTGGGAGCCGCATCACCGCCCGCAGCCCGGAGGGCACCAGTTCCTGTGACCGAGGACATGCGCAAGAAAATTCGCGTGTATCTAGCGAGCAAGCCGAAGGAACTTCCACAAGAGTTCCTCGAAGCACTCCGTGTTTGCGTAGACTCGAGCCAGCTGAGCACGGACGTCACCGACTGGCTAACGATGAGCCGGCTACTCCAATACGTCTCGGAGAGCAACAGCTCAAACGAAGACGAGTACAAGAAGAAGCTCAGCAATCCGCTCGGTGCGCTGCGCAAGTTCTTCTACACCACCTTTCGACAAACAGAGTAAATTTGAAGAAGGAGATTGGCTGCCACTTGAACATTTCGGAGGGAGGCTGAGCTGGGCTGGGCTAGCTGCGCTGCACAAAGCAGCCAGCTCTGCAGCGCTTGCAGCGGCATGCAGCGCGCTACACAGGCGTTCCCCCCCGGCCTGGCTACTATGCGAATGCCTCGAGCTAACTTAGGCCGCCTTAGGCCGCCTTAGGCCAAGCTAGGGCAGAGCTGGACTCGGAGGCCCCTGCGCGTTGCTGCGTGTTTGGCACCGATATCTTCCTCTCATACCAGACCAGGCTTGAAAAACGCACACCCTTCGCAAAGTTCTTGAGCATGCACCTGCTCTCGCTCGATCACCACAGACCGGAACTGGTGCTTGTAAATCTTGCCCCCGGCTTGCCGTGGGCTGGCGTGGGCTGCGTAGGTGTACCGTACCGTGACGTAGGAGCTCAGGCTGCCAGTGAGTGCATTCGGAGCCGTCTCTGGTTTTGCCGCGACCCGGCCGAAGCTGCAAGGCAAGGGCAAAACGCGAAGGTCGGCCCCTGGCCAGCGGCCTTACAGCCGGCCTGCCTGCCTCTGGTCGACGCCCGGGCTGGGCTGTGCTGCCAGCCTGTGCCTCCCGGAAATGAGCCTGAAGACGGCGCCAACGCTGGCTGGTAATGCAGGGGAGCAGAAGCCGCAGAAGCCGCAGAAGGCGCAGAGGAACGAGCTACGGCTCGTGCTGGTCCTCAATGCAGAGAAGGCGACAGAATACGAGGATGACGTGGAGAACAGCGTCGAGGCCATCAAGGAGCTGAGCAAGAGCGGCGACGTGGAGCTGCAGGCGCTCTCGCAGCTGCTGCGCGTGTGCTGGGTGCCAGAGGGAGGCAAGGAGGGCGACGTGGCTGTCGGAGAGACTGGGCTAGAGAATGTCGATGGACTCAAGAAGTCGTTTCCGCACGTGGAGGCCCTCGACTTGGTGGCACGATGCCTGAGCGTGCTGGCAGGCCAGGGCCAGCCGATGCTCGGGACGACGTCAGGTGGAGCTGCGTGCCTCACAGCGAGCGCGGAGACGGGCTACGTGCTCGGGGTGCTCTGGGACCTGGGCACGGGAAAGCTGACCCGGAAGAGCGAGCAAAAGGGGTTTCGCCTCATGAAGAAGGTCCTCATGGAGTTCGAGGATGGGCCAAATTTGAAGGACCAGATGCAGGCCTACTTTCAGCGTCATCCAGAGACGTGTGTCATTGTCATCCATGCATCGGGCGACAGGGAGAATATCAAGAGCGTCCTGGTCGCCTTCAGCAAAGACGAAGCCGAGCAGGCCAGGGCGCTACTCGCGAAGAGTATCGAGAGCCAGGACGAGGAGAACTTTGCGGACGAAGCGGAGGACGAGACCGACCTGGTCGGCGAGGACCGGCGCGTGCAGATCTCCTTCGTCACAAGCGGGCCAAGCGAGGTGAACGGCCAGGAGGGCGAGCTGGAGCTGACCATGCCGTCGCTCTCGACCGAAACAGTCGAGCGGACGCGCTTCGCCGTCGACTTGCTCGTCAAAGCCGACGACGCTGCCGCGCAGGCGCGCAAGGAGAAGGCATGGGAGCAGCTCACTCAGGCGCTTGCGAGTTTCGGGATCCTCCTCCAGGAGCGTCACGACGCTGGTGTAACTGCGTGCCTCGACAGCGCGCGAGACGCCAAGCTGAGCGAGGACGAGATGGGCGCCATGATGTGCATCGAGATTAACATCCCCAAGGACGCCTACGTGTGCGAGGCCCTGCGTCGCCCGGTCGCGGGCTCCGAGCAGCCCGACGTGGCGCATCCGGAACAGCGTGAGGTGGCGGAGGAGCTGCTGCAAAAGGCCGAGGAGGTCATATTCGGCGAGAACGGCGGGGGTAGCTGGGCCGCAAAGTTCGACAAGGTCTCTTTCGTCGTGCTCACGCCCAACTTCAACTCGCTGCAGTCCCAGACCGAGGACCGCGTCACCAGGGCCAAGCTCAAGGGCGGCCGCGTTCTCAAGCACACCAAGGTGCCCAAGGCGCTCATGAACTCGCACCGTGAGTGGATGGAGGACGAAGTCGACGATCCGCGCACGCTCCTCGTGATCATCGCTGACGAGTGCCACTTCGCGCCCACCAAGGACGGCGCCCAAGACTGGTTTCTCAATAACGAGAAACTTGACCACAACAAGAACGTCCTCCGGCTCTTGGTCTCGGCGACGCCGCAGAATGTGCTCACGTCTCGTTCTCGCGTGGAGGACAAGAACGTCGTCCGGTGGTTCAAGGAAGCCTCGCTGTACCGCAGCATGGACTACTTTGTGGAGACGGCCACGTGGGCCGTGCCGGAGGCCGTGCAGCCGCTGCGGCTGAGCATTGCTGGCTCCGCTGATGTCTTGGTCAACCCGCGCGGGCTTCACGTGGACGTGCTCGGTCGCACGTTCCGGTACCCAATGCACGAGTACAAGGCGTTCTGCCAGGTTCTCGATCTCGCAACCCGTGCGGCGCTTCCTCCGGAGGTCGTGGCGAAGCTAGACAAGGGGACCCTCGTGCTGGACAAGGGCACCAAGGAGAAGCTGAAGCTGACTCTGCCGAGGGAGGTGAGCATCCCGGAGGAGGCCTTTCAGCCAGGAACGGGCCTCATGCATTGGCTCGGTTTTGGCAACGATCAGGACAAGATCGCGAGAAAGAGGGCAAGCTGTGAGAAGGGCACGTACACGATTCAGAGCTCTGGGGTCCCGCTCCTTTGCGACACCGAACAGGATGCAGAGCGCGCCGGCATTGCAGCGGACTGTCTGCCGCGGAGGAGGCAGCGCGTGCTCAAGGACCAAGCGTTCGACACCATCCGGGGTTTGATCGACAAGGCATTTGGCAAGCGAACCACCAAGAAGCGCAAGAGTGACGAGTACAAGGTGGCGCCGTCGACGCCGCTCTTCGATGGCCACATCATCATGGCCGACTACCTGCTCTCACTCACCTACATCGCGGTCTATCGCGTCGACCACGCCAACCTCTGGGACATGACCTCGCCGCGCCGTGACATCTTCCGGGCCCTGCAGCAGGACGATGTCGGGCGCCTCGCGCTCGACGAGAGCCTGCTCAAAACGTTCGCAGCCCACCTCGGCTTCCTGGACAAGATGTGGCCAAACGAGACGTCGCAGCCCGACAAGGAGGTCAGCAAATTCCTCATCGCAGGAGGCGTCGAGAAGGCCAACGTCCAGCACGTTCTCGACGTACTGCTGAACGCAAGCCAAAACGGTGCTTGGCACGAGCTGAGCAACGAGGACGTGCAGGGTGCGCTTCGCATCAGGCTTGGAAACGAATGGGTGGACACGGTCAAGGAGCTCGCGACCAGCAAGACCTTGGCGAGCCCCGAGCACTGGCGCTTCGCCTGGCAGTACATCATCTCGGAGAAACTCGAGCGCAACCGCGAGGACCACACAACTTTGCAAGGCAACACCTCGGAGGCCTGGTACAACGAAACCGACCGCCTCATGCACGATCTCCTTGACGTGCACCCGCGCTACCGCACTGGCCGCATGGCCGTCATCCGCGTCTACGAGACGGACGAGAACCTCTCCATCCAGGACGGCCTGCGCAGCGCTCTCCAGAAGCTCGGCCTCACGGACAAGACCCACGGCGGCCTGCTCAGCGTCGTAGCCGACGTAGGCGGCAGCGATGGCCGGAAGGGCTCCAAGGCGGAGAAGTCCAAGGCGCCACGTCGCGCGACCAGCCTCTTCACGCAGCTGGAGCCCTGGACCTGGAAGCGCGATCTGCGGCATCCGAGCGTGCGCGCCGCCAGCGAGGACGAGACGGCCAGCAGAAAGCAGAAGGCCGACGAGTCCATGAGCGAGACGGTGGTGGACCGCGTCAACCGGTCCCACGTTGAGGCGGTCGCTCGCGAGGAGCGCGACGCCCGGGACAAGGGCCGCAAGCCCAAGGCGCTGCAGAAGACCGCCAAGTACGAGGACCTCGAGAACCTGCCCACGATTGTCATCCTCTGCGAGAAGGGCCGCATGGGCGACACCTTCCCGCACTCGTTCCGCTTCCTCGACATCCGCCTGCGCTCGTCGCCCACCTACTCGACCTTCGTGCAGGAGTTCGGCCGCGTCTGCCGCTACCCGGGCCTGGACAAGAACGAGAAGACCATGCGACGCTTCCAGGTAAAGGGGAAAGGCTCAAGTGAGGACAAGGGCGACATCAGCTGGGACGAGCTGAACGCGGACCTGAACGAGTTCTTCGCTGACGAGGACGTGTGTCGCTACTTCGCCAAGGGTGGCAGCTACGCGGTGATCGACCCTGGCGACCAGGTTCGCTTCCACGTCGACTCAGAGCAGCAGCTGCGCTCGAGGCTTCGTGATGCGCTGCGGAGCGGCGATGCGACCTGTGCGCGTCTCGGCACGTGGACAGCCCGACGCTACGTGCACGTGCTGCCCACGGTGCTCATGAACGGCACACGCTTCAACGCGCAGCTGCAGAAAGCTATAGAGCACAAGTACCGCGGTACGTGGGGCGAGCACCGCATCGACCAGTGTATCCCAGGCCCGATTGACCTCTACGTCGCGGGCATGGGCCGCGGCAAGAGTGCAGCCCCACCTTGCACTGAGCTTGTCAAGCTCGAGGACGGGTCCCATGTCGCCGTGGTCGAGAACCCGCTTCACGACTTCAAGGCCTACAAGACGAGAAAGCCTTCTGACGGCGGCCGGGCGAGAGGCACCGAGGCAGAAGGCGACGGTGGCGGCGGCGGCGGCGGCGGCGGCAAGGGTCACTACGACAGCGGGCACTCTTCGCCAAAGGTTGACCCGCGGCGCCTCCTGCTCATGGCGCAGTGCCAACAAGGCAAGACTGGCACCTACCTGTACTTCATCAAGCTGCTCAAGGATGCCATCGAGCGGGCCATTCCCGCTCCACCTGGCCCAATGACGCCCGTCCCGAGTGCCACCTGGACGCTTCCCTACTGGCGCGACCTCGTGGTGAGCACCGAGCCACCTGGCTTCCCGGCGCTCTGTAGCATGTACAACCAGCCTCGGCAGGGGCAATACCACGCGACGGTGCTGCAACAGCGTATTCTCGCCCTCATGCTGGCCAGCGAGGAGAGCAACGCGTGGCGGAAGTCCTACCTTGGCTACCTGCGCGCGGAGGACGGCGAGAACATCCAGAGCAAGGCCGGTCTCGGCAAAATCAACGCGCTGGAGAAAGCACTCTCGCGTGGCGCCTCGAGCCCTCCGCTGGATGCCAAGGGCTGCTCAGACCCTGAGGTGGCAATTCGATGCATCAACTTTGATGGGCGGTTCTCGGAGAAGGACTGGGAGGCCGCGCTGGAGGCGTACGTCAAGAGCGCGGACGCCCTGCAGAAGCTTCATGCGTCGCTCCCCGGTCACAACGAGAGCGGCCCCTCGGGCCTGAGCGACGCCCGGCAGTCGTTTAGCCAGCGCGTGCGGCGCGCGCGCGCCTACGTGCAGAGCATGCTCTGGGACGCAGGCGCACGCGGCAGCCAAGCCGCCGGAGGCCTTCCGTTGGAGCCCAAGCGCGATGAAAGCGTCAGCGGCGCCGCCCTCATGGTCTCGCCTTCGCAACAGTCGGCATACGCTAGGGTCGCTGCCAGCTCCCCCACGCCCCGCTTTGACAGGACCTACTGCAAGAAGCAGCACGTCGTGTCCGGCCTCACGTGGGTCGGTGAGGGCGCCTGCATCTCGGTCCCGTACGCGGGTTTCCACGGTCTCAGCGTTCACGCTGACGCTGACCACGTCCAGGCGTACCTCCGGGAAGAAGACGAAGGTGCTGGGCGGACCCTGCTGCTCGACATTGACCTTGTCAAGCGCAAGGTGGACAAGTCGGATGGTGCCGACGCGGTGCGCTGGGTCTTCGTGCCCTCGTACAACCGCGCTGGCGTCGCGCTGCTCGACTACGACCAGGCGCTCCCTGCGCCTTCTGGCAAGGACAACTGCAAACCGACCGTGGTCTGCATCGTGGTGCGCAGCGGCAAGCAGTTTGACGACTACGTCACCGCCTACGGGTCTGCGCACATGGTTATCGGCATGCCCCCGTCCATGGCGTCCAAGGCGTCAGGCGGCAAGAAGAATCGCGTCTTCGCGGAGAGAGGCGGGATCGGCTACGCGCGCCTCTTCGTGCAGCTGGCCGCGCACGCGCTGGGCCTGCCGTGGGTCTGGATCCTCGACGACAACGTGGACGTGTGCTATGAGCGCAAGCTCACCGACGAGGAGGTGCCGGAGGGCGCGCTGCAGGCGTCGCCAGAGGCGTGCGACTTTGCGACGGTCATGTCCGGCGTCGAGGCCATCGTTCAAGACGAACAGGCCAAGCCGGCGTCCCTGCAGGGCAAGAAGCGGATGCGAGTCTGGCCAGCCAAGGGCCCGACTTTGCGACAGGCAAGTGCGCCAACGGAGGCCAAAGCCGCCGCCAAGACCAAGCGAGAGCTGACCGGCGGGGAGGACCAGTACGGCCTGATTGGCATCCGTCGCGATGCGCAGGCGCGGCGCACGGAGCCGAAGCACCCTTTCATGGTGTCCTACTCTGTGTACTCCTTCGTGTACCTGAACGTGGCAAGCACGGTGGCGGCCAAGGTCTTCTTCCCGGTGAAGACGTTCTGGGAGGACGTGGAGTTCAATCACCTTGTTGACGAGGCTGGCCTGGTCTGCCTCAAGGTGAACCGCTTCTTCCACCACAAGAAGAACCTGAAATCCTCCGCGCATTCACAGGTTGCCCGACCAGTGGCGACCACGACGTCTGCGCTGCGAGCTAAGCTCAAGGAGCTTGGCGCTCTGCATGGTGGCCTCAAGGTGCAAGGTGCGCTCAAGTCGGAGCTGATGCCTGAGGACTTCCCTGCGGACCGACTCTGGGCTGCAAGCGAGTTCCAGTGGCTGAAGGAGTCCGCTAGCTCCAAGGGCAGGGAGCAGCTTCTTGTTTGTCTCTTGGAGGCGTCAACTGACAAGAGCTTAAATTACCTGGCTCAGCACGTGCTTCCGGATGTCTCCAAGGCGCTCATCATCCTTCGTCGGGCTGATCTTCGCCACTTCGAGGACCTCAAGGACGAGCGTGACGTATTCGTTCTCGCCAAGCGTAAGCGAACGACTCTCCGTGTTCATGAACGACTTGAGGTGGCGGCATCTGAACCGATGCTGCTGCTTCTAGTCGGCACGGAAGAACACGTCGCCACACCAACTCTGCAAGAGGAGGTCTTGCGCAAACCCAAGGAGGCTCGCAGAGGCTCGCAAAGTGCGACCCGGGCGCACCAACGTCCCGAATCTCAGTCCCGAGTGCCACGCGGTATGAAACGGGACCGGTCGCCGTCCCCGCCTCGGGAAAAGGAGAAGCGTCCGCCAACGTCGGCTGGACGGTCAAAAGGCACGTCTCCAGCTGCAGCAAAATCGGACTCGAAGCCTCGTGATGCCAAACTCACAAGTGATCTTCGCAAGCAGATAAGCAGCTTGCTCAAGGAGGCGCAGGAGCTAAACAAGAAGAAGACGAAGGAGAAACGTCTTCCATTCAAGTTCTTTCAGCATGCACGTTCTGTGCTGAAGGAGAGCAAGACATACGGTGCATTCACAAAGAACATCAGCTTCACAGCTGTATCTCATGCCAAAGTTCTACAAGGCCAACAGTGTGATGAGGCTTCGCTCAACACGGCCATCGATACTCTCAAGCGCGGTCTTACCCGCAAGCTATTCCCGACGAATGCCGTAGCAGCGCAGGAAGCCCGCACGACGCAGCGTTCCCCGGGGACATCCACGGCGTCTGCACCGCCAACGCCCAGGTCGACGAAGCGAAGCACCCCGACCAAGTCGTCCTCTGTCAGCATGAGAAAGAAGCCTGACCCGGTGTCTGCGCGCACGAAGACGCCTTCTGGGCGCAGGATGGCGGCAGTGCGGACGTCGTCGTCGTCATCCTCCTCCTCTTCCTCCTCCTCGTCGTCGTCTTCCTCCTCCTCCTCCTCGGCCTCGTCGGCCTCGTCGACGACGTCCGCTGCAGCAGCACCACCGGCTTCGGCGGTGCCCAAATCTGCACCACAAGCTTCATCCTGGTTAGCACAATTCACGGGAATGTTCCGCTCCTTAACCGGTAGTGACGGCAACACTTGAGCCCGGCGCTCTAGCTAGCTAGCAAGATAAAGGAAATCTCAGTTCGTCAACCAAACTCTTGGTGCTTCGCAGCAATCAAATATCGAATCAAGCATAGTTAAAAATCAGTTATTATCGTCATCGTCGTCGTCGTCTCCTCCGGGGCCGTTGTTGCCGATGGCCTGCAGATTGCGCGAGGAGAGCATGTCGGGTAGGAAGCCGAGCGCGGGTCGGTCGGTGGGCGCGAGGGAGTCCTTGCGCTGCTTGGAGAGGCGTAAGGAGGCGGCGGTGCGGCTGGCGTGCTTGACGACGGAGGATTGCGCGGCGGAGATGGAGATGAGCTTGTGCTCGACGATGCGCGTCTTGCTGTGGTCGTCGCCGTAGATCTTGCGGTAGATGGCGGCGGCGCGGGTGAGGTAGTCGATAGCGAGCTGGGTGTTGCCGGCGGCCTGCTCCTGGGAGGCTAGCTCGCGCAGAGCCATGGCGACGTCGGGGTGGTCCTCGCCGCGCAGACGGAGGCGGAGGTCGAGGACCTGGCCGCGGATGTCGGAGGCCTCGGCCGGGTGGCGCTGGCGCTCCGGTGCCTTGGAGAGCACGTAGGCGAGGAAGCCGAGGCACTCGGCGTAGTCTGGGGAGTCGGCCGCGAGCTTCTTGTAGATGGCGGCGGCGGAGCGCAGCGACTCGGTGGCCTCGTTCCAGCGCTGGAGTTTCATTTGCGCGGGCCCCATGCGCGTGAGCACGTTCGCGATGAGGAGGTCGTCGGCGCCGGCGCTGGCCTCCTTGTTGAGCGCGACGGCGCGCGTGAGGCGCTCGAGGCATTCGGAGAACTTGCCCTGGTCGTAGAAGCAGAGTCCGAGCATGAAGTGGTCGCGCGCGACGTTGCGCAGCTGCTGCGAGATGTCGCCGTCCGGGTCGAGCCGGTGCAGGCGCAGGATGCTGTCGTCGATGCTGAGCGCCTCGCGGAAGAGCGCCTCCGCCTCGCGCTGGTCCTCCTTGCCCTGGGCTTGGTCGCCGAGCAGGCGGCCAAAGTTGACGAGGATCTGCGAGAGCTTGGCCGTGTTCATGTGCGTGCGGCGGCGGCGCTCGACGATGTCGCGGCTGCTGCGCACGAGCCAGCGGCGCAGGCTGAGCGCGACGTTCTGGTTGAGGCCGGCGGAGCCGCCGGGCGAGCCCTCGATGGAGTCCAGGATCATGTCCTTGTCCTCCTGCTTGTACGCCTCGGCGCGCCGCACGTCAATGTCGGCCAGCGCCTGCAGCACGCTGTCAAACTCCTTGGACAGCGCCTCCTCCTCGAACTCCTCGCGTGCGTCGGGGCTCAGGATGAAGCGCAGCTCGTGCTTGGCGCTCGTGCTCAGGCCCAGCGTCAGGCTCTGCGAGCGCTCCAGGTACGACGGCCGGTGCACGTGCTCAGCGCGCCGGAGCGCCTCGTGCGCCTCGTACAGGCACCACGCGCGCGAGGTGTACACCGGCTCCCGCCACGGGTACAGGCAGGCCAGCGTGGCCGAGGCGCTGTGCACGGCGCGCCGCAGCGTCGCGTTGATCTCCTCCTGCGTGTACTCCATGCGCTTCATGCGGTGCTGGTCCACCGCAAAGATGTCAAACCACACGAACGCCTTCTCGCCCGTCTGCGCCTCCCACTCGCTGCACGCCTCCATCACCGCCGACGCCGTGTGCTTGAACAGGTTGTTCCACGGGTGCGACACGAAGTGGGTCACGCGTCCCCGCAGCTCCTCGCGCACCATATTGATCAGCGCGCAGTCCCTGTCTCGCGTCTGCTCCATCACCACCTCCTTGCACACGCGCACCGTCGTCCATTCCGCGCCACGATCGAGCCCGTACTCCTCCACGAAGTCCCTCAGGAACGCCAGGCTCACGCCCTGGTCCTCCACCGCCACCTCCGGCAGCTCCACCTCTTCGTTCAGCTCCAGCAGCGGCAGCAGGTCCGCGGCGTCGGGCGCCACGAACCCCAGGTACGGCCCGGCGCCGTGCGACACGTGCTTGCTCTCCGCGTTATCCTCCGCCGCCGGCGCGCTCGTGCACGCGCCCATCGCGCCGCCCTCCTCGTCGCCCTCGCCTGCCCTCCGCCGAGCGCGCGCGGGGCGAGTGGTTGATTCGGGTCTGCTCCACGCCGCTCGTGCGCGCGGCGACGGCGGAGAGCGGCGCGTGCCGCTGCTGCAGTGACGCGTGCTCATGCGCCACTTGCGCGCGCCATGCTCCACTTGCACGCGCCCTTGCGCGCCGTCGCGCCAAGTGCGCAAACGGGGCTCTGCTCCACTTGCAGGGCTTGGCTTGGAGAGCGGCATTGACATGGCCGAGACGTGCAACGACAAGGGCGAGGCCACGGCTACCCAAACTGCGAGCTGATCCCAGGCCAGCGGTCGAGAGCGGTGGTCGACGTCTGCTTGGAACCATCTGGCTGCAATCGATCGCCGGCATCGATCGATTGGGGCGGCGAGGTAGTCCGAGGACCCGGGGGCGAGCGAGGGACATGGTGTGCGCCTTGTGCGGCGGCGTGTGCCATGCGCTGATGCCGCCGCGGCGGCGGGCGGCAAGCTGCAACCATGACACCCAGCTCAGATCGCGCGTCCTTCGCACGACTGGCTGGTGAGAGAAGCGCGTGGCCAGCGATCTAGGCTAGAGCTACTAGCTAGTAGCCAACTCTGGCCACGTGGCGGCTGTCGCGCGCTGAGTCAGGCAGAAAGCCTGAGACGTTCGAGGCCGGGCCGAGACCACCCTTGTACAGAGGCCGTCTGGTCAGGCCGGCTCGCAAGCGCTCGCACTGCCACTGGCAGTGGCAGCCAGCAACGCAACGAGCCATCCCCTTCCGACGATCGACCGCCCACCTGTCCCGTGGTACTGGTACTGGTACCAGTAACTTGCCACCACCGTGGCCGCGCTCATCGCGCTGGTCGCGTTGCCGTTGCCTCAAGCCTTGCGTTCCTCTCACAGTCAGTCAGTCATCAAGCTAAGCGCCACGGTGGTGATACCCTACCAGTAACTCTACCTCTACGTCCCCCCGCGACGGCCACCTCGGCGGCGCTCAGCTCGGTCAGCTCGCGTTGCCAGGGCTCCTGCGGCATAGGAATCGCCGACTTGGTCATCATCGTCTTGTTCTCCGAGCCTGTCACGGCGGCCGCCTCGTCACCGATCTCAACAAGAACCTGACGTTCACGTTGAAGGCGCCGGACGCCGCGCTCAGTGCCGCCGGCGCCGGCGCCGCGCAGGTGTTCATTGTTGCGGAACGCGCGGAACGCGGCGTACCTCGGCGCGGTCGACTCGCAGTGAACGCGGGCTGGACCGGAGCGGCGCGGGCGCGCGGCGGCAGACCGGGTTCGCGCGCGCGCTCGCGATGGCGGCGCTGGCGGCGGCGGACGCGGACTGCGCCATCTGCCTGGAGGTGCTGGAGGCGCCCGTGCGCGTGCGCCCGTGCGGGCACCGGTTCTGCGGCGCCTGCCTGGGTGGCGCGGCCGGCGGCGCCGCGACCGCGAGCTCGACGGCGACCCCGACCTCGACCTCGACCACGACCTCGACCTCGACCTCGGCGGCGGCGGCGGCGGCGGCGGCGGCGAAGACCAGAACGGAGACCGCGCGATGCCCGCTGTGCAGACAGGCCGTGGCGAGCGTGGAGGCGGACGCGGACGCGGAAAAGGCGCTCGCGGCGCTGCGCATACAGTGCGCCTCGTGCGAGCAGGAGGTGCCGGCCAAGCAGATGCGCAAGCACCGCGAGACGTGCGCCGCGGCGCGCAGGGCGGAGCAGGAGGCCGTGGACAAGGCGCGCGCGCAGACTCGGCCCGGGGCGCCGCAGCGGCCCAACAGGAGCACCTTCAAGTGCCCCTTCCCGGCCTGCCCGGCGGACCACCTCGACGGCAAGGACCTCATCGCGCACTTTGACGTCGCGCACCGCGGCACCTCCTGCTCGGCAGTCTGCCCAGTCTGCGCTTCCATGCCCTGGGGCGACCCATCCTACGTCTCGCGCGACATTGTCAACCACATCCGCCTGCGCCACAAATTCACCTACGACGAGTACGTGGACTATCAGGAGGCGGATGACGAGGATGCCATCCTCCAGGCCGTGCTCCGCCAATCCCTCGAGCAGCGCTAGCCCGCCGTGCTCGCTTCAACCCCTGACTGACGCTCCCGGACCCACTCCCCTCCTGCAAACCCCGCCACCACCTCTTTCTTTTTTTTCTTTCTCCTGACAAGCCGCCGCCCTGTACCATTCCAATTCTTACACGTGGTAGGATACACGTACACACAATTGACTTTGCCTCTCTACTTCGAAGTGGGCCGCGCAGGGCTCGGCTCGAGCGCAGCGCTGGGTTCGCGCGGCGCGCTCTGCATGTTGCGGTAGAGCTGCTGGTCCTTCTCGGAGATGGAAGGCCGGATCGTGTTCATGGCCTTGTCAAAGTCGGGCTGCTGCACCTTGGCGGGCTCGTCCGCGTTCTCCAGCCGCACCCGGCGTAGCGCGTTCATGGCCGCCTCCTTGACGAGTGCGTTCAAGTCAGCGCCGGAGAAACGCTCCAGGCGCGACGACAAACCAATGGCGTCAAGGTCCACGGCCGGGTCGATGGGCGTCTTGCGCGCACAGGTGCGCAAGATGTCCACGCGGTCCTTGGGCGTCGGCAGCGGCACGTACAGCAGCTTGTCGAGGCGGCCGGGGCGCAGAATTGCCGGGTCAATGATGTCGGGCCGGTTCGTGGCGGCGATCACAAACACCTCGCGCCGCTCCTCGAGGCCGTCCATCTCCGTGAGCAGCTGGTTCACCACGCGCTCGCTGACACCGTTGCTGCCGTCCGAGCCACGCCGCGGGCACAGCGCGTCCAGCTCGTCAAAGAAGACCACGCACGGCGCCGACGTCCGTGCGCGCGAGAACACCTGCCGCACGGCGCGCTCCGACTCGCCTACATACTTGTTCAGCAGCTCCGGGCCCTTGACCGAGATGAAGTTTGACCCGCTGCTGTTGGCGATCGCCTTGGCCGTCAGCGTCTTGCCGCAGCCGGGCGGCCCGTACAGGAGCACGCCCATGGGTGCGGTCAAGCCCATGGCACGGAAGCGCTCCGGGTGTCGGATGGGCTCTGTGATGGCCATGCTCAGCTCCTCGTGAATCTGTCGCGCGATCAGAAGTGAACGTCAGTCTCTTTTGCCGCTTTCACGTGTGTATATCCTGGCCTCGTTCCGCGCCCAACTCCCGCCCCTTTCCCGTTCGGTGCGTCTTGCCGTGCTCAGATAGAGTAGGAGGTTATTGGGTTTCATAGGACCTTGCCTCAAACGACTGTTTAATATGTGATCATCACAGCACAACAAGACGCTCCGCCCCGCTCTCTTCCCGTCCTGCCCTCCCTCCCTCCCTCCCACCCACCCACCCACCCACATCTAGCTCGCCAACGCCAGGGCCAGCCACGCAAACGTACCTCGCCAAGAGATCCAATGTCGTCCCAGGTGACCGATGGCACGGTCGCAAAGCCCTCACGCTTGGCGCTGGGCTGCACCTTCTTCACCGCCTCGAGAAAGTCCCCCATGAGCACATAGACCGGCGCGAGCTGCTCCTCGCTGAACGGCGTGCTCATCTCGTCCACCTTGCCCAAGACCTCCTGGTCCGCGCCGAGCGTGTGAAAAACGCGGTTCACCGCCAGCACAGCCGCCTCCTTGCAGAGCGCGTCCAAATCGGCGCCCACAAAACCCGGCGTGAGCCGCGCGACTTCGTCAAAGTCAAAATCACCCGACAACCGCATCTTGGTCGACAGGCAGCGAAGAATCTTCGCCCGCGCTCTGGTATCCGGGATGCCCATGGCGATCTCGCGATCAAAGCGGCCGGCACGGCGCAGCGCCGGATCCAGCGAGTCTGGACGGTTTGTTGCGCCAATGACCAGCACGCTGGGCCCGCGAGAACCCCGCGCTGCGGCCAAGGTCTCGCCGTCGCCGTCCGTGTCCAGCGCCTCGTCCGCGTCATCGTCTCCCGACTCGTTCTTGAGTGAGTCCATGCACGTCAGGAGCTGCGCCACGATGCGGCGCTCCATGCCGCGGCTGCTCGAGTCGCGCTTGCCGGTGATGGCGTCGATCTCGTCAATGAAGATGATGGCCGGCGCACTCGCGCGCGCCGCCTCGAAGAGCCCGCGCAGCTTCTGCTCGCTCTCGCCGCTCATGCCGCTGACAATCTCGGGCGCCGACACAGAGTAAAAAGAGACGTCCAGCTCGCCGGCGATGGCGCGCGCCAGCATGGTCTTGCCGGACCCCGGCGGCCCATGGAGGAGGATGCCGCGCGGCGGGTCCACGCCCAGGTGCGCGTACAGCTCCGGGTGCACGAGCGGGTACGCGCAGAGCTCGCGGACCTCCTTGATGCAGGCGTCAATGCCGCCCATGTCCTTGAAACGGACGCCGGGCCGCTGCGCCTGCACGCCAAGACTCTCGGCCGGTTTGGGCATGGACGCCGTGGCTGCCTGTTGCGCCGCCATGCGGCTGCGAGCGCGCACACGCTGCCGTGCCTGCTTGGCCGCGGCGGCAGCAGCGGCGGCACCGCCATCCTGCGCCGCCTGCTGCTGACCGCCGACCCCGGCGCCAGAAGCCGCCGACGCCGCCGGACCAGCAGCCCCCGCGCCGCTCTCGGCGGCCTTGGGCAGCTGCGACGCGTTCATGGAGCCGCCGGACGCCTGCTGCGCCGTGACGGACTCCAAGCGAGACTTCTTGCGCGCGGCTGCGTACAGGTTGCCGTTCAGCAGGTTGTGCTGGTCGGCGACGTCCGCCTCGGCCTCGCTGTCGCTTTCGACCGACGCCGGCGTGCCGGCGCCACCGCCGCCAGTGGATGCCACCTCCCGCTGCCTGCGCTCCACGATGATGGTCGACAGGAGCTCCTTGATGGCGCGCTCTGACTTGCGCTGGTACTCGCGGTGCTTGTTCACCAAGAGGTCGTAGGCTGCGTCCGAGGTGATGCGCTCCTCGGCGCCCTCCAGCACCGCGTTGATGCGGCCCACCAGCACCGAGTCTCCGCGCAGGGGCCCGCCGCCCGGCACGTGGCGCCGCCGCTTCTTGGCCATGGCCCGACGCGCTCAGCGCCAAGCGCCAAGCGCCAGGTGGTTTGCCGCTCTGCCTGCCCGCCCGCACGGCCAGCGGTTTTCCGCCCAGCGCCCCGCGCCGCGCCTCGCCGCCACCGATTCTCTTTTTCCCGCCCAGAAGGCCAGACAGGGTAACGCGGGGAGTGTTTGGGTTGTCGGATGTGGCCAGGAACACAAGTCCCGCCGGAGTCGGCCTCTCGCCCTGATGACAACTCGATGCTTTTAAATTAATTAAAAAGGGATGCGGCCCCATCCGCGCGGTGCAGAAGGTCTTGCTCCAGAAGCTAGCGTCCTTCGGCGATTCACTACGTGGCGTGATCAAGCGCACTCGTGCGACCGCCGCCGGATCCCGAGGTAGCACCGTGCAAGGCTTCAGCCATGGCTATGTTCCGCTGCAAGGCCGTGCTCGGGTCCGGGCCTCCGCTCTGGCCTCGGGTCGGGCCGAAGCATGGACAGATGGCTCGTAAACAAGAAGAACACTCCAAGGCATACCGCGCTCAATTCACTACATTGTCACCTCCAGGTCTCTTCCGCATACTTTGCGCCGAACGGGGCAGCAACCACTCAGATCACGCGTACGCCCGACTCGAAGATTGTACAGGTCTTTCTTTCCTCGAATCAATGCAACCTTCGTTTGCTCGAGATCCAAAAAAAGGAGAACATCGAAAAGAAATTACTGGTCAGGATTGCATTGTTTGTAAGACATGTTCACAAGAAGGCTGGCCCTTGGACTGAACCTTGGCATTTGACCTCTCTGGCCTTCGCCTTTGGCGGCTCACTCAATGTAGTGGGACCAGAAGCGCTTGGACTGGCGACGCGTGCGGCGCGGGCGCATGAGGCCGGCGAGAAGGTCGTTGCTGGTGACGGGGACGTTGTTGAAGTCGACGCCGTGATTGACCCAATGGCGCAGAAAGTCGTCAAGGCTCCACTGGGAGCCGCGAAAGATGACGGGGTCCGGAACGGTCTGGCCGAAGAGGTTGCGGAGGCTGCGGCGCAGCGAGATGGCCGGAGCCTCGGGCAGGTCGTCCCACGTGACGCCGGCCGCGACCTGCTCGCGCTGAAAGCGCTGCCATTCGGGCCAGTTGGCGAGGAAGTCCTCGAGCTGGTCGTCGGTGATGGCGAGCGCCTGCTGGCGCGCCGCGTCGATCTCTGAGTCTTTGATCTCCATGAAGCTGGGAAAGTGCATGGCGACCGCGGAGACCGGGAGGTCGAGGTCGTCGAGCAGGGCGATCTCGAAGCGCAGGTAGACGCAGACGTCGTCGACAAAGCCGAGCGAGTTGCACTTGGCCATGGCGTGCTCGTGCACGACCTGCAGGTTCATGACGCGGCGCGCGAGCGCGCGCAGGCGGTCGGCGTCGCCGCGCGCGCGCGCCGTTTCGACGAGCAGGCGCATCTGGTTGAGCGCCCAGATGGGCTTGTCGTCGCAGGCGTCGGTGGAGTCGACCATGCGCAGCACGATCTCCTCGCGCGCGACCGGGTCGCGCACGAGCGTGTCGAGCACCTCGAGCACGCGCACGGCGAGGCGCGGGCGCATCTCCGCGAGCAAAAACTCCTTGGCGCCGCGCAGGCGCGACAAGAAGACCAGGACGCCGCGGCGGCTGGCGCTGTCGACGGCTTCCAAGACGTCGTCCACCGTGAAGTCGAAACCGATCACCTCGCCGTCGGCGCCAGCGGCGTGCGAGCGCCAGAAGGCGACGGCCTCCGCGAAGCTGGCAAAGGGCGGGACGTCGACGACCTCCTCGTCGCGACGGTTGGCGCGCAGCGAGACGTGAAAGCGCAGGTTCGGCGCCTCGACGTTGCGCAGCCACTCGAGCGCGGTGGCGCCGAGCGCGGAGTTGCCGAGAAAGACGTCGTGCGGCTCGCCGTCCGCGCGCGGGCCCCAGCCGAGCAGCTCCGCCGGGAGCGAGTCGAGCGCCTCGCAGCGCTCCAGGTAGAGGTCGCCGCCCACGGTCATGCGCGAAGGCAGGCCGGCCAGGTTGACGCACGAGTTGCAGTTGAGGTCGCCGTCCACGACCAGGCCCTCCGGCAGCGAGGTGAGCGAGCGCGACGCGCTGCAGTCGAGGCTGCCGTGCACCACGAGGCGGCGCCCGAGCGACTCCAGGCCGCGCAGGCCGCCGCACTTGAGGTCGCCGCCCACCTCGAGCGCCTCCGGCAGCGCGTGCAGGCTGGTGGCCTGGCGCAGCACCAGGTCGCCCTGCACCGACAGGTCGTCCGGCAGCTCGCGCAGCGCTTTGCACACGCTCAGGTCCAGGTTCCCGCCCACCACCACCCTCTTGGGCAGCGCCTCGATGGAGTGGCACCACTGCAGGTTCACGTCGCCCTCCGCGCACAGCTCCTCGCCCGGGAGCACGCTCAGCGCCGGGCACTTGCGGCAGTCCACCTCCGCGAAGCCGTCCGGCGCCAAGGGCAGCGCGCGCAGCGCCGACGACGGCACGATCAGGTCCGGCAGCGTCTCCCGGAACTCGGGCGGAATGTCCACGTCCGTCAGCGTGCTACGGCGTCGCGCCGTGATGTCGGACCACTCGCGGTTCGACAGCGCTTCGGCGCGCCGCACCGTGTCCACGCCGGCCCAGAGCAGGTTCTCCCACGAGGCGCGCGGCCGCGCGTGCCGCAGCTCGCTGCGCAGGTGTGCCAGCCCCTCCGTGGACCACGACCCGGCCGCCAGCTCGAAGCCCTCTCCCAGCGACGTGAGCCGCGGGCACAGGTCGATGATGAGGCTGCCCTCGATGCGCATCCCATCCGGCAGCTTGATCAGCAGCGGGCAGTTGCGCAGAAACAGCGCCACGTCCCGCAGCACCAGCGGCGGGACGCTCTCGTCCGTCAGGCGCGACAGCCGCAGCACGCGGCACCGCGGCTCCTTGTGCGCGGCCGCCTCGCGCACCTCCTGGTTCACATTCGGCTCCACCACGAGCCGCCCGCGCTCGTCCACCGACAGCCGGAAGCGCTCCAGCTCCTTGGCCACCTCTGTATCCAGCGTGCGTACCAGCGCGCGCGTCGTCTCGTCCCAGTCGTCCGAGGCCCGGTGCGGCGCCACCACCTCCGCCTCGTCCTCGCGCTCCCCGATGGCCCGCGACAGCTCGCTTCGCAAGGCCTCGCGCTCGCTACGGAACCTCTGCCCGCTCAGCACCGGCCCCAGCACGTGCACCAGCGCCCTGCTCGCGTCCGCCACGTGCACGCGCGTCGACCGCCTCCACGACCGCCGCTCCGCCCGCTCGCCATCTTCCTCGCTCGCCATCCCAGCTATCGCGCTGCTCGTCCGGCTGAGAGCACGCCACCGCGGCCGTCACGTCACGTCACGTCACGTCACGTCACGTCACGTCTGGGCTCGGCTCGCCTCGTCGCCGCCAACGACCTCGTCGCCGCCAACGACCTCGTCGCCGCCAACGACCTCGTCGCCGCCAACGACCTCGTCGCCGCCAACGACCTCGTCGCCGCCAACGACCTCGTCGCCGCCAACGACCTCGTCGCCGCCAACGACCTCGTCGCCGCCAACGACCTCGTCGCCGCCAACGACCTCGTCGCCGCCAACGAC
>JABLUY010000252.1:42544-53411 GCA_013306675.1 Thraustochytrium sp. TN22 | reverse complement strand
TGACCACGTGCTCGGCGATGTCCTCGGTGGACCACTCCTCGCGCGGCTTGAGTACAGCATAGGCAGCCAGAGACACCGTGACCCGCTTCACGACTCGGAAACCGTGACTTCGAAGCTTTGGCCGCACCCCGCGTAAACTTATGCCCCGTGATTCCGTGAAGCTGCGCCGAGAACGGCCGGACTCGGCCTACAACGCGGCCAGGTCATGGCAACACTGCAACAGGCCCAGCCGGCAGTTGCTGCAGTTCACCAGCGGCAGCCAGGCAGGAAACGACGCGAAGTGGCGCTTGTCCTTTGGCGCCGTTAGCCTCCTGGTCCTGGAAGGTGGTAGTAGGTGGACACAAGCCTAGCATTCTTCCTTGCGAACCTTCCCTTGCTCCGGGTCGAGTTGGGTCGAGCCGGGTCGAGCGCTGTCTGTCTGTTCCGGTTGAGCAAGCCAACCCACCAGCCAGTTGTGCAGGCAGCCGTGCAGCTGTCTGGCGGCGCCACTCGAGACTGCCTGCCATTTGCCAAAGACGCCAGAGTCGGCGCAGATGCCTCGTCCCTTGTCCGCCTTGTCCCCCATGTCCTGCTCCTGGCTGGCAACCGAGCTCATTTTGCCAGCTTGCTTGCTTGCTTGCTTGCTAGCTTCCTTCAAGTTCCTTGCCTGTCCTTTCCTATTTTAAAACTGCATGCGGGAAAGGACAGAATTGCAAACAATGCAAAGCATTCTTTCCTTCCCCGCTTGCACCGCAGTTTGCCCGCGCTTGCTCCTGTGGATGGCGGCCACCGGAACGCCACGCCACAAAAAAACCTGCTTCGCGCAATACCCTGGCTGCCAAAAGTACCCATCCATCCAACCCACGTTTGGGACGACGCGCCGCCCCACCCGCGTGGCTCGCTCCCAGCCTCCGCGCGAGCGAACGGTCGTGTCGAGCGAGCGCGGCCGGCGAGCCCGCGAGTCTCGGGTCGCGTCGCATCGACCACGGCGAGTCTCGTCTCGTCTCGTCTCGTCTCGTCGAGCGGCCCGTACAAGGCAGGTACTAGTAGGCAGGCCACTGGCACTGGACGGGGTCCAGCTCGAGCTCGTTACCTGCCTGGCAGCGCAGCGCACAGACCCTCGGCCTCCCCGCGACGGCCTGCAGCTGCAGCACCTTCCTTTCGCCAGCAAGCTCTCTCTCTCGCTCGCTCGCTCGCCCAATTACAGCCGGGCGTGCTGCAGCTCTGCAGGTCTCTGCAGCTCTTGACGTAAGTTACCCCTCACCACCGCCAGGAGCCGCGAACGAGACTCGGACAAGCAAGCACAAGCAAGTGCAGCAGCAAGTCGCCACCACCGTGGGTCCTGGCGAGCACCTTGAAGGCTATGACAGCTCCGTCGGCCGTCGATCGTTCCTTCGCGGCCTTGCCGCAAGGTCGATGCTGCCCTCGAGGCCGCCGTCGCGCAGCCCGCGCGCCCTGAGCTGATTGGGATCGACCAGCCTCTAGCTCGCTCGAGCCTCTAGCTAGCTTTGATCCCGGAGGCGGGACTTGGTCCGAGCAGGCTTGGTCCTGGGAAGCAGCAGAGTGGAAACAGGTCGTCGACCCGGAGCGGAGGCCACGCCGCTGCGGCTCCGCGCGCCGGCCGGCCCCGCTGCAGTCGCGACCTGCGCGCGGTCCGGCGCCGGCTCCGGGCCGAGGGCCACCCGGTGGGTGCCGTGCGCGGCGCCGCCGCCGCGCCGCCCGCGCGCCGCGCCGCCGCGCGCTGCAAACAGCGCGCTTTCCTGCATCGCAGCCGCTTCCGATCGATTCGATTCGCTCGTGCATCCCCTCACAGGCCGGCCAGGCGCGCCGCGGCCTCGGCCTCCAGCCCGGCCCGCGCGCCTGCCTGCGCGCCTGCCTGCGCGCCGCGCCGCGCCCCGCGCGCCCGCGCGCCGCGCCGCCGCGCGCCCGCGAGCGAGCGAGCGGCGGCGCGCGCCATCCTCGGCGCGGCGACCCGGCCAGGCCAGGCCAGCCCAGACCTCTTACTCGCGCGCGCGGGCGGCAGCGGCGGCGCGCGGCGGCGGACGCGCGGCGCGGCGCGGCGCGGCGGCGCGGCGCGGCGCGACCGCTGCTCCTGCGGCGGCCGCGCGGCGGCGAGGCGGCGGCGCGGCGGCGCGGAGAAGGCGCATCGCATCGGGCGGCGCCAGGCCCCGGCGCTGGACGCGCGCGCCCTCGACGAGCGCGGCGCGCGCGGCGCGGCGCGGCGCGGCGCGCGGGCGAGGAGCGGGGCGGCCGGCGAGCGAGCGAGCGAGCCGCGCGGCTCCGCTCGCCTTGCCACCCCCCGCGCCGCGCCTAGCGTGGCGCTGCGGGCCGGCGCGCGCGGGCACAGCGGGCGAACGTACGCGCTTGGTGTAGCGAGCGACCGGGAGGTGGTGGCGGCGGGCGCGCTCGTCCTGCGCGCCTCGGGCGAGGGCTACGAGGAGGAGGCGGCACGGGTCCGGCGGCACGGGAAATGCTGGGCCAGTACATGTGGGCGTCCATGACCGCGGGCGGGCCCGAGGCGGGTAGCAGGTACTTTGTGGAGGGCAACGTCTCGGACACGCCGAGCAAAGGGAGCGAGGAGGAAGCGGAGCGCGCGGCGATGCGCACCAAGATGGAGCGGATGCCGGCGGCGGCGGAGGCGGAGCTCTTCGCGCAGCTGACGGCGCACAGCGGGCTGAGCGGGCCGGCGCGCCTGCAGCTCTTGCGGCGCGCGCAGGGCGACAGCAGGAGCATGGGCCAATTCTCCGGCGCGGATGTCGGGCTTGGGCTGGGCATGATGCGCGGAGCGCCGTCGGGCCTGGACCGGGACCAGGATCAGGACGATGACCAGGAGGACAACGACAACGACAACGACAACGACCAAGGTGACTCGACGGAGCCGGAGCAGGACAACAAGCGCGTCAAGCAGGGCGACCGGCAAAAGCGCAACGCCGAGGCATGCCGGCGCAGCCGGCGCAAGCGTAAGGAGGCGCTCGAGGGCCTTCGCAAGCGCAACGAGGAGCTCGAGCTCGCGCGCGACGCCTACCTGGAGCGCATCGCGGAGCTGCAGCTCGAACTGTGCGGGCTCACCAACGCGGGCAACGTGGACTTTGAACGCGAGAACGCCATGCTGCGCGCCGAGATCGGCAAGCACAAGGCGTCCATCTCGCGCATCCTGCGCGCCACTGCAGACGCGCCCGAGATGCTGCCCGAAGAGCGCGTGCGCCTGCTGCAGTCCAGCATCGACAGCAATCTGGGCCAGATCATCGGCCTTGCGCACAGCTCGGTGGCCTGGCGCCGCCTCCCCACGCACTTCACCCAGTGCGGCATGACGGCGCACGCCAGGCAACAGTTCCTTCCAGAGGGCGCGCCGCTGGAGCAGATCAAGCGCTGGACGTTCCGCATCGACTGGTACGACCTGCCCATCTCGGCGCTCGACCTGCACGAAGAAATATGGCGCAAGGAGCAAGACCCCGCCGGCGGCGGCAAGAAGCAGATGCACGAGGGCATTGGCGACGGCATCAAGCGCACCGTCGACCTCTACGAGCCCTGGGCCACCTGCCCCGAGGTCAAGGAGGCCCTCGGCAGCCGTCTGGTCATGACCAAGTACACCGAGACGCACCCGCCGGCTGGCAAGCCGGCCTCTGAGCATACTCCGGCGGCTCGCCTGCAATCCGACAAGGAGACGGTCGTCACCATGCTCTGCAGCACGAGTCGCGAGACGCGCACTCTCGTGCCGCACGCCGTTCTGCCCGTCGGTGATGATACGGAGACCTCGCGCCGCCTCGCGGCCTCCCTGCCGCGTGCGGCCGTGCCCTGCCATGCCATTGCCGTCGCGGAGTTCTCCAAAAGCCTCTCGCGCGCTGGCCTTCTCGAAGATGGCGACACGGACGATATCACACCGCCTTGTAACATCTTCTGGGGCTTTGTCGTCGTGCCGGCCGACGCCGACACCTCTGTGCCGCGCTCCCACCTCAGCTTCATCTTCTCTACGGGTCTCGGCCACCTCTCGCACATGACGAACGCGCGCGACCTCGTCAACGTCGACGGCTCCATGACAGAGAACACCGCCAACTTCATCGAGCACCAGAGTCTCATGGCGCAAGACCACGTCACAAACTTTGTCATGCGCCTTAATGACTCGCGGGCCAAGCCATAGAGACGCGCGACAGCCTTGACCCCTCGAATCCCATGCCACCCTACTGCTTTCGGCCTCTAGGCACGCACGTGCGCCTGCGCGCTCTTACTTAGTCAGTCCTTCTTGTACTTTTCGTTGCCTTCTCTGCTGCGCTGTACCAAGGACGCCGTCTCAGATCAGTCTTCGAGTCTTGCCCGGGTCGACTAGGCTTTGGGTCTCGCCCGCAAATCCGATCGCGCACGGCGTCGCGGTCACAATTCACGTTCCGGGCACGATCGGCGCTCTCCACTGCATTCATCATCACTGGCAGAGTCAGGCAGACCCTCGTCGCGATCCCCGCGTGGCGCAAGTCAGGCAAAAGGCTTCAAAAAGGTTGCAGGGCCCTGCGGTGCTCGCGCTTCGCGCCCTCATCCTCGCCTGCCCACCTTGTTTCTGCGTCAGTGACCGCCGTCGCAGCCAGCAACACGGACGTGGACTCCGGCGCGTGCACCACCAGCGACGGCAAATGCGCACCGCCTCGGCCCGGACGAGCCTGGAATGACGCCTCCGCGGCCGAGCAGCCGCGCTCAAGCCCTGCGTCGCCCCCTTGGTTCTCGCCCTCGGGGTCCTTGTGGTCGAGCTCGAGCTCCACCAACTTCTGCACGTCCTCGTGCCCGTGTTCCTGGAGCCCGACAGCGACGAGCAGAGAACCGCCTCAAAGCCCCTTCTCCGACGCGGAGGTGCGCGCGGCGCGCAAGGCGCGGCGGCTGGACGGCGGCGGGCGGCGCGCGGGCGCTCTCGCGACGCTTGAGGCGCGTCGCGGGCCCGCGTGCGTGCACGCGAGCATCCTGGACTCTGTGGAGGGCATGACCACGCCTGGGCACGGGCCCAGCCAGGGCCACAGCGACGGCCACGGCCATGGCGACGGCGACAGCGACGGCCTCGGCGACGGCCGCGACCTCCGCGACGACAAGGACGCCGAGCAGCCTCGCACGGTAGAGTACGGCGGCCTCGGGGAGCTGGACTTGGACGTAGGCGCGGCGGCCGACCTGGCGCTGCTCCTGGGCGCGGACCTGGACCAGGAAGGGGCGCTCGGCGGCCTCGACCTGGACCTGGACCTAGACCTTCGTCTCCTCGAGTCCGTGGGCGCAAGCACCGCGGCACGCGAGAACGAGCGTGAACGCCAGCGCGTGCGCGAGCGAGCGCCGAGGACGGTCAAGACGGCGGTCGCGGACGCGGACGCGGACGCGAGCGCGAGCCGCAGGAATGCGGACGCGTGCAGGCGCAGCAGGCAGAAGCGCAAGGCGCTCGAGGAGGGCCTGCAGCAGCGCAATGCGGAGCTTGAGGCGCAGCGCACGCTCTACATGCAGCGCATCGCAGAGCTGCAATTCGAGGTGGACTCGCTACGCGTCTCTGGCCTTGTGGACCTGCGCAAGGAGAACGCGCTCCTGCGCGCAGAGATCGCGAGATACAAGGGCTTCGTGCGCGATATCGTCACGGCGGTCGACAGGACGCCCGAAATGCTGCACGAGGAGCGCTTGCGCATGCTGCACCAGGTCGTGGACAGTGCCACTGGCCGCGCCGTCGGCATCACGCACACGTCCGCGCGCTGGAAGCGGCTCTACTCGCGGCGCTACGATAACGGCGTCGAGGTTGTTTACAAGTATGAAACGCTGCCGCGCGGCGTGCCGGACGACCAGGTGCGCATCTTCAATGGCCGCTGCGAGGTGCGAAACATCCCGGTCGGCGCCGAGGTCCTGGCCGCCTCCGTCTTTAAGACCTGGAAGGACAACAAGGAGCACGAGAAGATGTCGCGTATCCTCCTCCCGGATCACATCACCCGCACACTCAGCGACCTCTCCTCGCCAGAGTTCGAAAGCGCGCGAGAGGACCTTGGTGCTGCGTGCAAGCTGCACTTTTGCCGCATGGCGGACGAAGAGCGCCTCGAGAGCGGCGAGGTCGAGCGGAACGAGTACATTCTCGCCTCCTCCGCGGCGGTGCGTGACCTCTCGCCGCGCGCCTTCCTCACGCTAGACGAAGTCGAGCACGACCATGAACCCCGCTCTTCCGACCGCGAGAATGGCGACGCCGCCGACATGTTCAAGGGCGACGGCAGTAGCGAGGGCGGCTGCACGGCGGCGGACGAGGACTCCGCGCTGCACACGCCTCATACGCCCATTTCACAGACCCTCGAGGCCGACGTCTTGCCGTGCCAGGTAGTCTCGATCATCTCCACCAGCGAGGAGCTCGAAGGCGCCGGCATTGACGTCCCCGACGCGGACCCCAGCCAATTGGCTCAGGTGTTCATGTCCAACGTCATTGTCCCAGCGCGCAACGACTCCAGCCACGTCGTCGCCGTCTCCTCTGTGCCCCTGGGCCGCATCGCCGGCTTTCGCACGCTTCGCGATGCCCTCAACGAGGACGGCACCCCGAAGCCCATTGTCGTGGCCCAGATCGACATGTGCGTTGATGTTCTTCAGAAGATGGTCCTGGACAACCATGCTACAGATGGCGCAGGGCCACTCGGCAGCGCGTAATGAACTCCGAATCAATTCCTTTGCTTTCGAAATGCAACCTTGTTCACCTCGACGCGAGAGCTCTACCCTGAGCGGGCGTCACTGGGAGCTCAGCTCGCTCCACCAAGAGCGAGCGTCGAGAGCGTGCTCCACTGAAAGACCTGGTCTGCCATGGGTTCCACGGAGCGCTTCCTCAGAGCGCCGCCTCCTTTGCGAGAGCTCAGGCCCGTGTCGGCCATCCATGTGCCACTCTTTGCGCCAGTCACCTGGTGCGAGGACCAGCCCGACTTTTGGACGCCCTGGCACGGGCTAGGTCGTTCGGGTCGCAGGCAAACAGACAGTACTCTTGCATTGCATCACAGCCTGGCGAGGTCCGTGTCCACTGGCCACTGGCGAGGTCCTGGTTCACCTCATCCACTGGCCACTGGCGAGGTCCGAGTCCACCTCCACTACCTCTTACATCCTTCCGCCGCCCGTGTCCTTGTACCCGCGGTCGACGCCGGCGTCCACTGCGTCATCATCTGCGGCGTCCACCGCCAGGCAGAACTCTTTGCATCTCGTCCCGTCGCCCGAGCCCACCTCCCTCCACCGCCTCCTTCGCCCCTCCGTCGTCGCGTGCGTGCCCGTGTCGCCAGGCACGGCCAGGTCCTCCAGGTCGGGCTCGTACCCGCGGTCCACGCCGGCGTCCACGGCGCCGTCGCCGCCCGCGTCCACGCCGCGCTGAAGCCGCGCGCGCAGAGGGAAGGAAGAAGCGCGCGGCGCGCGGCAGACGGCGAACGCGCGGCAGACGGCGAAGGCGCGGCGCGGCGCGGCGCGGCGCGGCGGCATGGCGGCGAGCGCGCGCGGCGGCGGCGGCGGCGGCGGCGAGGCGTGGCTGGAGGAGCTGCTGGAGGACCTGGACGGCTTGGTGGGCGAGGAGGCGGCGCGCGGCGACGCGGGCGGCGGCGCGGGCGGCGAGGCGGCGGAGCGCGAGGCACGCGCGCGGAACGCGGCGGCGAGCAGGCGGAGCAGGCAGCGGCGCAAGCGCGAGGTGGACAGCCTGCAGGAGCGCAACGCGGCGCTGGAGCTGGAGCAGGACGCGCTGCTGGCGCGCGTGGCGGAGCTGGAGGTGGAGGCCACGGCGCTGCAGCACGCCGGGGAGGAGGACGCGAGCCTGGCGCGGGAGAATGACCTGCTGCGCGAGGAGATCCGCAGGCACAAAGCCTTCGTGCGCGAGCTCGTGGCGCTCGCGGACAAGGTCGGGCCGCCGATGCTGGAGGAGCGCGTGCGCCTCCTGAGCGCCGGCGTGTCCAGCTGCCTGCGCCAGGCCCTCGGGCTTGCCCGCATGTCCACGCGCTGGGAGGTGCTTCAAGACTTTGAAGTGGGCATCGAGTCGCGCTGCTCCATGCGCCACGAGAAGCTGCCGGCCGGGGCCACCTCGCGCAGCCAGCTGTGCCGCTGGAACGTGCGGCACGAGGCGGCCAGCCTGCCCGTCTCGGCGCAGGTCTTCAGCGAGAGCCTCTGGTCCCGCTTCTCGGGCAGCAAGCAGCTTGAGATGGCCGCGAAGAATGCGTCCGAGGTCATGCAGACCAGAGCTGACGTCGGCGCGGAGAGCGAGGAAGCTCCTCCCTGCCAGCGCCCTGACAGTCAGTACTGGGACAAGCACAAGAAGTTCGTGCAGCTGCGTCCGGCCACCTCGCTCGTCGACGCCGAGGTGCTGGACGCGCTTGGCGCGGAGATCGCCATGCTGCACTACTCGGAGTCCTTCCCCAGCAGCCAAAGCCCGACAGGCGTGCAGACCTTCATTATGGCCACGCGCAAGGTCATGGACGTTGACCCTTTGTCGCTCTTCGCGGAGCCCGAAACGCGCGCTTCCTTCGAGGAGGGCAGCGTCGTTCGCTGCTACATCAATGCCTCCACGACGTGCACGGAGACCTTGCGCCAGGTCGACGCGCTGCCGGACACGAGCGAGTCAGACCAGCCTCTTTCAGAGGCGCGCCTACTCTCAGGTCAAATTTTCGTCGAGGACCCAGCGGACCCGCTGAACCGCTGCCACCTGCTCACTGTCCAGTCCTCGCCGCTCGGCGTCTTTCGCTTCCTCCCAGAGGCGACGGAGGTCTTCGAGGAGGATGGCTCCGTGAACCCTGAGATCATGGGGCACCACCGCCACAAGCTCGAGCACATGCTCGAGCACATGCTCAGCCTCAGAAGCTTGTCTGGCGGAGCCACGCCAGCTCAGGGAGAGGCTGCCCCGCGACCACCAGTGTCGCCACAACCGGCCGAGGCAGCGGAGCATCAGGGCCGAGCCAAGCCGGAGCCCAGGCACCACGTGCAGCTGTCGCCAGACTTGAAGTTGGCCCGGTCCTCCGGCAGCGGAACGGACGACTCCGCGAGCCCGCTGTCCTCTCACCATGCCTCGCCCGGCACGACGTCATCCTCAAGCCTCTACTCCGGCTCTGAGGCCGATGGATGAGGACGAGCACGTGCTCACGGCGATGTAAATGAAGAAGATAACCTGGCGAAGATGATCCTGTCTTGAAAGTGCGCGTGCGACGTGCAAACCCCAAAGACCGCGACGTGCTGCGCGCTTCCGGCCGGCCCGTACTGCTCGCAGGAGCAAGAACGCGGCCGGCCGCTGCGCGTCTCGCTCGCGCCTGGCTGGCTGGCGCGGTGCGTCGCCCGCTCGCGTCTCGTGCCGCCATGAGCAGCGCCATGACCGCGACGGTCGCCAGCACGGGCGCGGAGAAGTCCTCTTCCTCCTCCTCCTCCTCCTTCTCCTCCGCCGCCGCCGCCGCCGCCGCTGCGCTCGCCAACGAGGACCCGGACGCGGCGTACAGGGCGGCTGCGCGCGCGCGCAACGCGGACGCGTGCAAGCGCAGCCGGCTGCGGCGCAAGCGCGAGGCGGAGGGCCTGGCGGAGCGCAACGAGGTGCTCGAGGCGGAGCGGCACGTGCTGCTGGCGCGCGTCGCAGAGCTGGAGCTGGAGGCCGCGGCGCTGCAGCACGCCGGCGAGGAAAGCGTGAACCTGGCGCGTGAGAACGACCTGCTGCGCGAAGCGATCTGCAAGTACAAGGCCTTCGCGCGAGAGATCGTGCAGGCGACGCAGCGCGTGCCGGCCATGCTGCTCGAGGAGCGCGTAAGCCTCGTGAGCGCGGGCATCACGAGCTGCATGCGGCAGCTCATCGGGCTGGCGCGTGTGTCAACGCGCTGGGATGTTGCCGGCTCGCTGGAGACGGACCAGGGCGTGCGCTTGGAGCTTCGCCACGAGACGCTGCCCCGGGCGGCGCCAGCGCCGGCGCCGGCGCCGGGGCGCGAGCTCGCGCAACGCTGGAACCTGCGCAGCGAGGCCGTTGGCCTCCGCATCGCAGCGCGCGACTTGGACGAGCGCATGTGGGCATTGTACTCGAGCCACGATAGCTTGGAGGCACTCTCGCGCGCCGCGAGCGGGCCAGACGTCCACGGCGATGTGCAGCGCTCACTTGAGCGCGTGGACCTCGGGCTCGACGAAGACATCATTCGAGCGCTGGACTCGGACTTGGAGATGCTGCGCTACGACGAGCGGCGCGAGGATGGAAGCGGGGTACGCACTTTCTTCATGGCGACGCGCAAGACCCTGGAGCTGCACCCATGCAGCCTCTGGGTCGGCGACCGCGTGCAGGCCGCATTTGCTCACAGCAGCCACCCGGTGCGCTGCTACGTGACTGTCTTTAGCACGAGCACGGAGATGCTACGACGCGCCGGCGCGCTCGCGCAGGATGAGAGTGCCGACAGGGCTGCCGCGGCCCATGTACTGACGGGTCACGTCATCGTTGAAGACCCGGACGACCCTGAATGCACGTCTCACCTGGTGGGCGTTCAGTCGCATCCGCTGGGCGTCTTTGGGTCCCTCTTGAAGCCTGCAGACGTCTTTTGCGCGGACGGCGCCATTCAGCCTGCTTTGTTAGAGGCAAGTCAACGCAAGATGTCGCGCCTGTTCGGCCTCTGTGGAATCAGCAACAACGCGAGATCATGCAGGTAATAAAAGCTCTTGCATTCCTTTTTTTTTAGATCGGTGTGTGCTGGTGCACCATGATCTAGAGTGGTGCCGGTACATGGTGAGACAGCAGGTCAAAGCTAGGTTGCCGGGGAGATGAGTAAGGTAGTTGCTGGCCGTCAGGAAGGTAGGTGCTGGCCGTCAGGCGCAGTCGTCAGTTTGTCGTCATCACAAAAGTATCGCTTCGCCTCGCATCGCTCGCTCAAAAGGTCTCGCCAGTGGACGAGACCAAGTTGGAGCTGTTGCCGACGTTCTTGCTCCGGAA
>JABLUY010000252.1:0-41897 GCA_013306675.1 Thraustochytrium sp. TN22 | reverse complement strand
GACCGGCCGGAACGCCGGAGGCGTCGTCAACGACCATGGCGAAAATGGTGCTGCTGGAGACGATGGTTCCCACGGCGACGAGGATGAGCAGCTGCGGCTGCGAGGCGCGCACGATGCGATCGTTGCGCATGAAGATGGTCCAGGCAATGCAGACGGCGGCGACGACGACGTTGATGTCGGCGAGCGCGATGGCAATGCTCTTGACGCTGTCAATGGAGGACTTATCCTCGTCGATCCAGCACTCCATCGGGGTATCCGAGGTGGGCGAGGCCTCGCAGCCATCGAGGCGCGAGGACGCCTCAGTGCTAAAGGAGCTCATGTGATAGTAGCCGCAGGTGCAGCGGCTCGGCAGGTCATCGTTGGACTCGATGCAGTACGAGTTGGACGGGCAGCCGGAGGCGTCCGTCTCGCAGACGGGCGGCGCCGCGGCCTCCGTGAACATGGACATGACGTAGTAGGTGACCTCCAGGCTGTCCTCCCAGCGCTTGGCGGGCTGTGCGAAGACAATGCGCGTGGAGCTGGTCTGCGTGGAGTCCGTCCAGCTGACGCGCATGTAGCCGCCTCCCACGGAGAAGGCCGTCTTGCGCAGCTCAGCCTTGGTCTCTTCGGACAGCGACGAGGCCGCAAGCACTTCATCCACGGACTGCAGCTTGTCGTCAGAGATGGTCATGTTCCAGATGCCGCTCTCACTGGCGTCGCCGTAGGCAATGGGCTGGAAGTCCTCATCGAGGATGATGGCGTAGAAGTTGGGCGCCACGTAATATGTCGCGTTCTTGCCCGAGTTCACGTCATCAATGATGGCCTGCATCGTCTCATTCGTGTCTGCGAGCTGAATCGCCGTGACGAGGTCGCCCACGAGCGCCTTGGTGTTGGTCTCGGAGCACGACGCCGAGTACTGCGCCGAGCAGTACGGATCGACAGGGGCGCGCCTGTCGAGGTAGCCGGTGAAGAGGTAGTAGTTGCTGTCCTCCTTCCTGACCTTCTTGACGAAGGCCGCGTAGTCGGTTCCGGACGATCCGGGCAGCTTGACCCAGCCACCGCCGCGGCTTGCAAACGTTTTGAGCTGCGCGTGAAGGGCGGTCGCCTGGGAGGCGTCGACCTCACGCGCCGCGAAGGCTGCCGCTACATCGTCACCAGCCGCCGAGGAGCCCTCCAGCGTGTCGACGATGACCGTTCCGTTGTAGTGCACAAGCGCGACACCGAAGCCGCCGTCCATGTAGAATTCATCCGAGTCGCGCAGGTTCGTCAGGATGACGTCCAGAGCCGTGTCCGTGAGAAGCTCGACCTCGGCGTGTGCGCTGAGCGTAAGCGCGTTGCCAATGGCGCAGGGCTGGTTGTAGTTTGAGGAGCATGTAGCGCAAATGGCGGCGTCCACGGGGTCGTCACGGACGTGGTTGAAGCCGATGCCGAACATGTAGCGAGTACCGAAGCGCTCGACGCCCGAGATGTAGCTGACCTTGGGGATGAGCTCGGTCTGCGAGCCGATCATCCAGTCGTAGGTTGCCCAGTTGCCGCCGCTTTCAGCGGCTTCCATAAAGCGAATGTGAAGCTCCGTGCCGTTGGCCACGGTCGCATCGGGATTGACGCTGGCCGTGACGTTGAAGTGCGGCATGCCGATGTAGGTGTGCTTCTTGTGCGCGATCATGCGCATGAGGCCGTCGATCTCGTAAGCGAAAACATACCAGGAGCCGTCCTGAAAGGTGTCGTCCTCGTCCTGTGGGTAGCTGATGTCGGTCCAGAGGCGCACGAGATCAGCGGGTGACGCGGCCTCCATGGCGCGCGAGATCGTAGAGCCGATGAAGGCGCGCACGTTCTGAATGCTGCAGCGGCGGTTCACATCGTTCGGGCAGGCGTCCACATCCATGTGCGGAAGCGTCCGGTGCGCGATGGCACTGAGCACGATGTACGTTGTGGCGTCGCTGATGGCCGTGACCTCAAGCGCGTAGGCAAAGTGCGAGACAGGCTCGGTAGGCTGAAGCTCTGACGCGAAGGAGAATGAGAACCAGCCGTCGCTGCTCTGGTTGGCCGCAATGAGGATCTCGTCGGAGAGATCCTCCTGCACCATGGGCACCCCCAAGAAGGCGGCGGCCTCCTCCATGGTAAGCCCGTTGAGCGCCTCGTCGCGTCCATTGGCGACCAAGGTCATGCCGCTCGCCTCAAGCACGTAGGGCGAGAACCCAAAGTCCTCCTCCCGGTTGTAGTCGCCGGCGTTGATTGCGGCGAGGAGTACGCTCACGTCGGCGGCGTTCTCCAGCTCTTCGCCGACGCTGTTTACAAGGCGCTGGGCCGCAATAAAGGAGCACTGCGTGGCGTAGTCCGCCGAGCATGCTGGAAAGATGGGCGATGTCCCGTCATCGAGGATGCGCACTGGGCGTGCCGCGAGGCCAAGGCCAACGCCCACCGCGAGCAGCACGGCCAGGAGCGGCCGCGCGAGGCTGCGAGCGTGGGCGCTCGCAGCCCTCGGGGCCGCGCTGCGTCGCTGCTGCGTCATGACTTCACAAGCGGCGTGCTCCCTCTTCTCCATGGCAAACACACGGCCAGGGGAAAGGCGGGCAGCGGCGCTGCCAGATAATGGCTTTCGGTGTTTGCTGCCGCCCTCTGCCAAGGCCACCCGTGGCCTCCGAGACGATAATGGATTCCATCAATCGGACGCTTGGCTCCGCTTCAAGTTGGCTCGTGGGCCGCAGTGCTCCGCAGGCGTCCCGCACACTCTTGTGCGATCCGGCGGCGTCCGGCGGAAGGCCCGCCTGGCCGGCGGCGAAGTGTGCACCCCCGATGGCGACAACCACCAAAAGCCAACAAGGCTGCACAAGGCTTGACAAGCGATGGCCAGCGACATGTAAGTAGCCAAAGAGCGTATCCAAGTCCATTTCGCGGGAAGTCTACCAGCAAGAGCGTCCGCGACTCCGTGCGTCGGCGGCGTCGGAACAATGTCTCTACTGGCAGCGGACGGCAGTGCCCGCCCTCTTGGAACAGAAAAAGACTCCGCGGCGCCCGCACGCCGCGCGTGCATGGGCGCGCCGTTTTCTTCTCTCGCTCAGAAATTTGCAACTGGTTTGGTAGTAGCGGGGGACGGAGGCGCCCGAGTGAACACCAGCAAAGCAAGCAAGCAAGCAAGCAAGCAAGCAAGCAAGCAAGCAAGCAAGCAAGCAAGCAAGCAAGCAAGCAAGCAAGCAAGCAAGCAAGCAAGCAAGCAAGCAAGCAAGCAAGCAAGCAAGCAAGCAAGCAAGCAAGCAAGCAAGCAAGCAAGCAAGCAAGCAAGCAACACCTGCTGCGCGAGGAGATCAGCAGACACAAGGCCTTTGCGCGTGCGAGCTTGGCCACATGAGGAGCGCGTGCGCCTCCAGAGCGCCGGCGTGTGCGCCAGGCGCTCGGGCTTGCCCGCGTGTCCACGCGCTGAGGCGGCCGACATCGTGTCGCGCTGCTCCATGCGCCACGAGAAACTGCCGCCAGGTGCACCGCTGGAATCTGCGCGTCACGAGGTGGCCAGCCTGCCCGTCTCGACGCAAGTCTGCCTTCAGCAACACCATTGCAAATAAAAAGGCAAAATATTGTGTAGCAAGTCAAAGCCAGGCCGCCGGTGCTGGCCGTCATGAACGTAGTCGCCTCGCATCGCATCGCTCGATCAAAAGCTCTCGCCAGTGGACGAGGCCAAGTTGTTGGAGCTGTTGCCGACGTTCTTGCTCCGGAAGCCACTGGTCTTGGTGGTCTTGGAGATGGCATCGGCGCCCGGTGAAGACGAATCGGGCGGGCCGTGCAGGCAAAAGTACATCTTGGGGCCGAAGATGAGGGCGACCGTGGAAAAGTCGTTCAAAAAGATGGCGATGGAACGAATGAACAGCGAGGTTTCGCTGTCGTTCGCAGTGAGGATGATGACGGGCAGCGCGAGCAAGAGCACCTGCAGGTTGGTGAGCATGGCGAGACTGAGGTACTTGGTCTCTGCGAAGACACCGTTGACCTTGCGGCAAACGTAGCTGAGGTAGGCGCCATAGACGAGGAGGGAGATGTGGTAGGCCGCGATGATCATGACAAAGATGGTGGCGTATTCGCCACGGCAAAAGCCGAGCGCCGGATTCTCCTCGGGCCGCGAGAACTGGAGCGGGTCAACCAGGGTCCAGATCAGGATGAAGACGAACTCGATGCCGACGAGGGCGACCAAGTACATGAGAGTAACCTGGAGCGAGACGCCCTTGGCGCGCTTGAAGGAGGCGGAGCTGCGGAAGACGCGCGCCACGCGCTGCAGCTTGACGATGAGCGAGCAGTAGGTGATGGCAAAGCCGATGCCGTAGAGCCAGGGCTGCGCAATGCAGGCTGTGTTGGCGTGGTCGTTGCTCGCGTCCGGGCCGGCCGGAACGCCGGAGGCGTCGTCAACGACCATGGCGAAAATGGTGCTGCTGGAGACGATGGTTCCCACGGCGACGAGGACGAGCAGCTGCGGCTGCGAGGCGCGCACGATGCGATCGTTGCGCATGAAGATGGTCCAGGCAATGCAGACGGCGGCGACGACGACGTTGATGTCGGCGAGCGCGATGGCAATGCTCTTGACGCTGTCAATGGAGGACTTATCCTCGTCGATCCAGCACTCCATCGGGGTATCCGAGGTGGGCGAGGCCTCGCAGCCATCGAGGCGCGAGGACGCCTCGGAGCTGAAGGAGCTCATGTAATAGTAGCCGCAGGTGCAGCGGCTCGGCAGGTCATCGATGGACTCGATGCAGTACGAGTTGGACGGGCAGCCGGAGGCGTCCGTCTCGCAGACGGGCGGCGCCGCGGCCTCCGTGAACATGGACATGACGTAGTAGGTGACCTCCAGGCTGTCCTCCCAGCGCTTGGCGGGCTGTGCGAAGACAATGCGCGTGGAGCTGGTCTGCGTGGAGTCCGTCCAGCTGACGCGCATGTAGCCGCCTCCCACGGAGAAGGCCGTCGTGCGCAGCTCAGCCTTGGTCTCTTGGGACAGCGACGAGGCCGCAAGCACTTCGTCCGCGGACTGCAGCTTGTCGTCGGAGATGGTCATGTTCCAGATGCCACTCTCACTGGCGTCGCCGTAGGCGATGGGCTGGAAGTCCTCATCGAGGATGATGGCGTAGAAGTTGGGCGCCACGTAATATGTCGCGTTCTTGCCCGAGTTCACGTCATCAATGATGGCCTGCATCGTCTCATTCGTGTCTGCGAGCTGAATCGCCGTGACGAGGTCGCCCACGAGCGCCTTGGTGTTGGTCTCGGAGCACGACGCCGAGTACTGCGCCGAGCAGTACGGATCGACAGGGGCGCGCCTGTCGAGGTAGCCGGTGAAGAGGTAGTAGTTGCTGTCCTCCTTCCTGACCTTCTTCACGAAGGCTGCGTAGTCGGTCCCAGACGATCCGGGCAGCTTGACCCAGCCACCGCCGCGGCTTGCAAACGTCCCGAGCTGCGCGTGAAAGGCGGTCGCCTGGGAGGCGTCGACCTCACGCGCCGCGAAGGCTGCCGCTACATCGTCACCAGCCGCCGAGGAGCCCTCCAGCGTGTCGACGATGACCGTTCCGTTGTAGTGCACGAGCGCGACACCGAAGCCGCCGTCCATGTAGAATTCATCCGAGTCGCGCAGGTTCGTCAGGATGACGTCTAGAGCCGTGTCCGTGAGAAGCTCGACCTCGGCGTGTGCGCTGAGCGTAAGCGCGTTGCCAATGGCGCAGGGCTGGTTGTAGCTTGCAGAGCATGTGGCGCAAATGGCGGCGTCCACGGGGTCGTCACGGACGTGGTTGAAGCCGATGCCGAACATATAGCGAGTACCAAAGCGCTCGACGCCCGAGATGTAGCTGACCTTGGGGATGAGCTCGGTCTGCGAGCCGATCTTCCAGTCATAGACTGCCCAGTTGCCGCCGTTCTCAGCGCCTTGCGAAAACTGATCGTGAAGTTGCATACCGTTGGCCAGGGTCGCCTCGGGATTGACGCTGAGGGAGATATTCAAATGCGGCACGCCGATGTAGGCGGGCACCTTGTGCGCGATCATGCGCTTCGGACTGTCCATCTCGTAAGCGAAGACATACCAGGAGCCGTCCTGGAAGGTGTTGTCCTGTGGGTAGCTGATGTCGGTCCAGAGGCGCACGAGATCGGCGGGTGACGCGGCCTCCATGGCGCGCGAGATCGTGGAGCCGACGAAGGCGCGCACGTTCTGAATGCTGCAGCGGCGGTTCACATCGCTCGGGCAAGCGTCCACATCCATGTGCGGAAGCTTTCGGTGCGCGATGGCACTGAGCACGATGTACGTTGTGGCGTCGCTGATGGCCGTGACCTCAAGCGCGTAGGCAAAGTGCGAGACAGGCTCGGTAGGCTGAAGCTCTGACGCGAAGGAGAATGAGAACCAGCCGTCGCTGCTCTGGTTGGCCGCGACGAGGATCTCGTCGGAGAGCTCCTCCTGCAGCATGGGAACCCCCAGGAAGGCGGCGGCCTCCTCCATGGTGAGCCCGTTGAGCGCCTCGTCGCGTCCATTGGCGACCAAGGTCATGCCGCTCGCCTCAAGCACGTAGGGCGAGAACCCAAACTCCTCGTCCCGGTTGTAGTCGCCGGCGTTGATTGCGGCGAGGAGTACGCTCACGTCGGCGGCGGTCTCCAGCTCTTCGCCGACGCTGTTTACCAGGCGCTGGGCCGCAATAAAGGAGCATTGCGTGGCATAGTCCGCCGAGCATGCTGGAAAGATGGGCGATGTCCCGTCATCGAGAATGCGCACTGGGCGTGCCGCGAGGCCAAGGCTAACGCCCACCACGAGCAGCACGGCCAGGAGCGGCCACGCGAGGCTGCGAGCGTGGGCTGCGCTGCGTCGCTGCTGCGTCATGTCTTCACAAGCAGCGTGCTCTCTCTCCTCCGTGGCAAACACTGGCGGCCAGGGGAAAGGCGGGCAGCGGCGCTCCCGGATAATGGCTTTGGGTGTTTGCTGCCGCCCTCTGCCAAGACCACTCGTGGCCTCCGAGACGAGAATGGATTCCGTCCATCGGCCGCTAGGCTCCGCTTGGCTCCGCTTGGCTCCGCTTGGCTGGTGGGCCGCAAGCAGGCGTCCCGCACAGATCTGGTCCGGCGAGGCTGCGCCAGCGGAGAAATTGTCCCGACGGCTGCGACGGCGCCGACGCAGGGAAGTAAGTGCCCGCCCTCTTGGAACAAAAAAGACTGGCGCGTGCATGGGCGCCGTTTCCTCCTCTCGCGCACTGTCAGTGAGTAGTCACAGTCAGTGAGTCACTGGCAAAAAATCTGCAACTGGTTTGGCAGCGGGACTTGGAGCCAAGCAAAGCAAGCCGAGCGAGCCAAGCAACCAACCAAGCAACCAAGCACACCTGCTGTGCGAGGACATCAGCAGGCGCAAGGCCTTTGCGCGCGCGAGCTCGGGCACTTGAGGCGCACGTGCGCCTCCAGCCTGCGCCAGGCCCTCGGGCTTGCTCGCGTGTCCACTCACTGAGGCGGCCGAGGACTGCTTTGAAGTAGGCATCGCGTCGCGCTGCTCCATCCGCCACGAGAAACCGCCGGCCGGGGCCCTCGCGTAGCCAGCTGCGCCGCTGGAACCTGCGCCTGCGCCACGAGTCTGCCCGCCACCGTCTCGCCGCAGATCTCCCTTCAGCGAGATCATTGCAAATAAGGTAAACATTATGGTTAGCAAGTCAAAGCCAGGCCGCCGGTGCTGGCCGTCATGAACGTAGTCGCGTCGCATCGCATCGCTCGATCAAAAGCTCTCGCCAGTGGACGAGACCAAGTTGGAGCTGTTGCCGACGTTCTTGCTCCGGAAGCCACCACTGGTCTTGGTGGTCTTGGAGATGGCCTCGGTGCCCGGCGAAGAGGACTCGGGCGGGCCGTGCAGGCAAAAGTACATCTTGGGACCGAAGATGAGGGCGACCGTGGAAAAGTCGTTCAAAAAGATGGCGATGGAACGAATGAACAGCGAGGTTTCGCTGTCGTTCGCAGTGAGGATGATGACGGGCAGCGCGAGCAAGAGCACCTGCAGGTTGGTGAGCATGGCGAGACTGAGGTACTTGGTCTCGGCGAAGACACCGTTGACCTTGCGGCAAACGTAGCTGAGGTAGGCGCCATAGACGAGGAGGGAGATGTGGTAGGCCGCGATGATTATGACAAAGATGGTGGCGTATTCGCCACGGCAAAAGCCGAGCGCCGGATTCTCCTCGGGCCGCGAGAATTGGAGCGGGTCAACCAGGGTCCAGACCAGGATGAAGACGAACTCGATGCCCACGAGGCCGCCCAGGTACATGAGAGTGACCTGGAGCGAGACGCCCTTGGCGCGCTTGAAGGAGGCGGAGCTGCGGAAGACGCGCGCTACGCGCTGCAGCTTGACGATGAGCGAGCAGTAGGTGATGGCAAAGCCGATGCCGTAGAGCCAGGGCTGCGCAACGCAGGCTGCGTTGGCGCGGTCGTTGCTCGCGTCCGGGCCGGCCGGGACGCCGGAGGCGTCGTCAACGACCATGGCGAAAATGGTGCTGCTGGAGACGATGGTTCCCACGGCGACGAGGACGAGCAGCTGCGGCTGCGAGGCGCGCACGATGCGATCGTTGCGCATGAAGATGGTCCAGGCAATGCAGACGGCGGAGATGACGACGTTGATGTCGGCGAGCGCGATGGCAATGCTCTTGACGCTGTCAATGGAGGACTTATCCTCGTCGACCCAGCACTCCATCGGGGTATCCGAGGTGGGCGAGGCCTCGCAGCCATCGAGGCGCGAGGACGCCTCGGAGCTGAAGGAGCTCATGTAATAGTAGCCGCAGGTGCAGCGGCTCGGCAGGTCATCGATGGACTCGATGCAGTACGAGTTGGACGGACACCCGGAGGCGTCCGTCTCGCAGACGGGCGGCGCCGCGGCCTCCGTGAACATGGACATGACGTAGTAGGTGACCTCCAAGCTGTCCTCCCAGCGCTTGGCGGGCTGTGCGAAGACAATGCGCGTGGAGCTGGTCTGCGTGGAGTCCGTCCAGCTGACGCGCATGTAGCCGCCTCCCACGGAGAAGGCCGTCGTGCGCAGCTCAGCCTTGGTCTCTTCGGACAGCGACGAGGCCGCAAGCACTTCGTCCACGGACTGCAGCTTGTCGTCAGAGATGGTCATGTTCCAGATGCCGCTCTCACTGGCGTCGCCGTAGGCAATGGGCTGGAAGTCCTCATCGAGGATGATGGCGTAGAAGTTGGGCGCCACGTAATATGTCGCGTTCTTGCCCGAGTTCACGTCATCAATGATGGCCTGCATCGTCTCATTCGTGTCTGCGAGCTGAATCGCCGTGACGAGGTCGCCCACGAGCGCCTTGGTGTTGGTCTCGGAGCACGACGCCGAGTACTGCGCTGAGCAGTACGGATCGACAGGGGCGCGCCTGTTGAGGTAGCCGGTGAAGAGGTAGTAGTTGCTGTCCTCCTTCCTGACCTTCTTGACGAAGGCCGCGTAGTCGGTTCCGGACGATCCGGGCAGCTTGACCCAGCCACCGCCGCGGCTTGCAAACGTTTTGAGCTGCGCGTGAAGGGCGGTCGCCTGGGAGGCGTCGACCTCACGCGCCGCGAAGGCTGCCGCTACATCGTCACCAGCCGCCGAGGAGCCCTCCAGCGTGTCGACGATGACCGTTCCGTTGTAGTGCACAAGCGCGACACCGAAGCCGCCGTCCATGTAGAATTCATCCGAGTCGCGCAGGCTCGTCAGGATGACGTCCAGGTCGGTGTCCGTGAGAAGCTCGACCTCGGCGTGTGCGCTGAGCGTAAGCGCGTTGCCAATGGCGCAGGGCTGGTTGTAGTTTGAGGAGCATGTAGCGCAAATGGCGGCGTCCACGGGGTCGTCACGGACGTGGTTGAAGCCGACGCCGAACATATAGCGAGTACCAAAGCGCTCGACGCCCGAGACGTAGCTGACCTTGGGGATGAGCTCAGTTTGCGTGCCGATCTTCCAGTCATAGACTGCCCAGTTGCCGCCGTTCTCAGCGCCTTGCGAAAACTGATCGTGAAGTTGCATACCGTTGGCCAGGGTCGCCTCGGGATTGACGCTGAGGGAGATATTCAAATGCGGCACGCCGATGTAGGCGGGCACCTTGTGCGCGATCATGCGCTTCGGACTGTCCATCTCGTAAGCGAAGACATACCAGGAGCCGTCCTGGAAGGTGTTGTCCTGTGGGTAGCTGATGTCGGTCCAGAGGCGCACGAGATCGGCGGGTGACGCGGCCTCCATGGCGCGCGAGATCGTGGAGCCGACGAAGGCGCGCACGTTCTGAATGCTGCAGCGGCGGTTCACATCGTTCGGGCAGGCGTCCACATCCATGTGCGGAAGCGTCCGGTGCGCGATGGCGCTCAGCACGATGTATGTCGTGGCGTCGCTGATGGCCGTGACCTCGAGTGCGTAGGCAAAGTGCGAGACAGGTTCCGTAGGCTGGATCTCCGACGCGAAGGAGAATGAGAACCAGCCGTCGCTGCTCTGGTTGGCCGCAATGAGGATCTCGTCGGAGAGCTCCTCCTGCACCATGGGCACCCCCAAGAAGGCAGCGGCCTCCTCCATGGTGAGCCCGTTGAGCGCCTCGTCGCGGCCATTGGCGACCAAGGTCATGCCGCTCGCCTCAAGCACGTAGGGCGAGAACCCAAAGTCCTCCTCCCGGTTGTAGTCGCCGGCGTTGATTGCGGCGAGGAGTACGCTCACGTCGGCGGCGTTCTCCAGCTCTTCGCCGACGCTGTTTACAAGGCGCTGGGCCGCAATAAAGGAGCACTGCGTGGCATAGTCCGCCGAGCATGCTGGAAAAACGGGCGATGTCCCGTCATCGAGAATGCGCGCAGGGCGTGCCGCGAGGCCAAGGCTAACGCCCACCGCGAGCAGCACGGCCAAGAGCGGCCGCGCAAGGCTGCGAGCGTGGGAGCTCGCAGCGCTCGGGGCTGCGCTGCGTCGCTGCTGCGTCATGTCTTCGCAAGCAGCGTGCTCTCTCGTCCGTGAGAAACACACGGCCAGAGGGAAGGCGAGCAGCGCCGCTGGCCGATACTGGCTTTTGGTGTTTGCTGCCTCCCTCTGCCAAGGCCACGTGTGGCTTCCGAGACGAGAATGGATTCCGTCGGGCCCTTGGCTCGTGGGCCACGGGCCGCCACTGCACTTCTGGCTGTCCGCGCGCGTGACCAGAGGTCCAAAGGAGCAACAACCGAGCAAAAGCCAGCAACGCAAGCCAAGAAAGGAGAGAGGAATAGCCAGCCACATGTGATTGCGCGATTTCGAGCCCCGTCGCTCATGAGCGTGCTAGCCCCGAGTCCATTTTGCGAGAAGCCAGCAGAGCGCCCGTGCCAGGATACGCCGACCGATTGGAGAGATCCCGACGCCGGCAAGTGCCCGCCCTCTTGGAAGTTGGAACAGCGACTTGCGACGGTCCCCCGCTCGGCGCGGCGTTCTTGGACGCCATTTTCTCGCCTCGCTCAACATTTTGCAGTGCAGTACCAAGCCTGAGCGAGCGAACGCAAGCGAGCGAGCGAGCGAGCGAGCGAGCGAGCCTCTCGGCCAGCGAGCGAGGGAAGGTCGCACGCGCGGGCAAGCGAGCGAGTGAGGAGCACGAGCTAAATGCCCTCGCACGTGCAGTGCACGCCGCACGCACACTCTGCAGCCGCAGCCAAACCCACGAGTGGGCCACGACCACTGGCTCGTGTCCGAGGGCAGCCAAGCCTTGGCGTGGCGCTGCGTCGGTGCAGGGACGCAGCAGGAACCAAACGCGTGTTAACTTCCAACTTGCGAGCGCGAGCGCGGCCTGAGCGGGCCAGAGCGGCGCGGAGGATGCAAGGTAAGGCACACACAGAAGTCGGAGACTGGACCGGCAACTGCCAGCTCTGCAGCGCGCACTGCGATCCTTGGCGATCAACGCCCGACGAGCGGCAGCGTGCTCGTCGGAGCTGCATGGAGGTGAGCATTCGAGCCGCGGCCGCGCGCGCTGCACCGCGCCGCGCTGTGCTGCGCCGTACCGTACGGTGCTGTGCCGCCAGCAATCACTTGAAGTTGGGTTATAAGGCGCGCGCCAGCGCAGGCGCGGGGACATTAGCGGGTACTGGGTGCTGCACCCAGCAATAATGATACTGTCACGGTTGGCCGGCCTGAGCACCGTCAAGACAGCATCAGCATCAAGGCTGCACTGGTTTGCCTGCGGTCGAAAAGGCGGCGTGTAGGCCTAGGACTCGCGAGCTTCGTGGGCCGTCTAAACGGGGTTTGTCCAGTTTCTCCGAAAGGGGGAGGCCGGCCATTGTCGCCACTTCGACAGGGAGTTGCGCAAGTTGCGGTGGGGTAAGTTGCCAAGAAGCTCGAAACAGCGGAGCGCTGCGCGCTGAGCGCTGAGGCGGATGAGCGCGGATGAGCACGCGGATGAGCGCGCGGATGAGCGCGCGGATGAGCGCGCGGATGAGCGCGCGGATGAGCACCGATGACTTCCTTACGGCGACCTGCAAGCAAGCAAGCAAGCAAGCCTTACGATACCGCTGCTGATCTTTAGCATCGAGAGCGACAGCGTGCCGTCGGCTGCTATGTTGCAAATGATGCAGTGCCCATTGCGTGGTTGCGCGGGCAGATGCCACGCGTCCAGGTGGCGGTAGAAGATGGCAGCCACTCGCACTGGACGTTGAGGCAGGGCACCGCATCATCCTCGGCTTCGCGCCACTCGTCGCCAGGGGCCAGTGGGCGGATCGCCGGGCACTGGATGATCCTATTGACGGTGTGCACGTCAGTGATGCATCCCTCTCGATCCTCAATCGCCGCAGTGATGGTGCCGAGGAACTCTGCGGCCACGTTGCTCTTCACGTTGTTGCGGATGTTGCTTCTCCTCGGCACGAGCTCCGTGTAGAAGATTGACCATGCGTGCCGGGGGCCTCGGGGGCCTCCGGGGCCTCGGTGGCCTCGGTGGCCTGCGTGCCCATGTGCCTATGTGCCTATCTAAAATATTTATAGAGACAGTCATTCTTTTCCATTGTCTTGCTGTTGGCGCCTGCCACCATGAGCCGCCTGCCCAACCACTATGACTACCTGACTGTCAGTGATCCGCGCGCGCCCAGCTTCCGCGAGCCACGCGCGAACATCGGGCCGTACCCGGGCAGCGTGCCCTACCTGACGGACTCCTACATCAACAATGACTCCATGGTCAACAAGGTCCCCGGGCAGCGTACCAACGGCAGTATCCACACGACCGTCGAGACGCGCACCCGCGACCAGAATGTCATCAACGTCAACCAGATCGCCTCCATGGACATATCAAACGTGGATCGCCCGAAGCTCTGGAACATGCAGAAGCTCAATCACTGGCTGGCTGACCCGACGCAAGGCTACGAGGTCCTCAACGGCCCACAGGCAGCGTCACAGGCACTCAACAAGTACCTCAAGATCAACGAAGACAGGAGCAGGGAGCTCAACCGCGAGGAGGCTGAGCGCATGTACATCATGTCTCGCGCTATGGCGCCGTCGTAAATCGCGATACGGACGGCCCCTCGGACGATAAGTATCCGCGCGAGCGCAATGCGCGCGCCTTCACTCGCACCGTCAAGGGTATCTGCCACATCCTGGACTACTGGAGCATCAATAACAATCCGTTGGGGCAGTACGATGAGTGCTACTTCGTCCTCAAGAAGGTAAAGATCGCGCGGGGCACCCTCTTCGAGTACACTACCACCAGCGTCACCGCCGAGACTGGCATCCCTGTCGATCCCGCGGTGGTCGGCAAGTGGGTGTGGCAGGTGGTGCCCTTCCGCACGTCAGGCACCGGCATCGACCCCAAGAATTTCTCCTGGCGCGAGACGCCCACTGGCCCCATCCACTACGGCGGCTCCTGGAGGATCGGGCACGCCCACGAGTACGTCTACTCGGATCACGTGCTCAATCGTGGCACCTACGATCAACGCACGAGCGAGCTCATGGTCGCGCAGAACATGACCTATCTGCACCTGAACGGCCAAGCACCGCCTGTGCACTTCTACCTCCAGCTAGGCGATGGCCTTGTGTAACTAACCTTGGGGCGAGCGTGCGGCGGAGCGGACGAGCGGACGAGCAGAGGAGTGACTGAGTGACTGAGTGACTAAGCAACCAAAATAACTGACTTACTGACCAACTTACTTCTTCCTTGCCAATGCGGACTCGCTTGCTCGCTTGCTCGCTTGCTCGCTTGCTCGCTTGCTCGCTTGCTTCGTGAGTCAGGACTAACAGGCAGTGATAGCGCTTACCATCCTCCTTTTCAGCCGAAGGTGTTCTCCCGTGACATCGTGATGTAGATGTAGCCGTCCCTGTGCATGAATTGGTCAGCGAGTGCCCCAATGCTCGTGGCCATGGACGGGGTGCAGCCGCCAGGCTCATCCTCCGATTCCACACAGGCGAAGAGTCCAGCGCTGGCCTCGAGCGTCACGCGCCGCCGAAATGCGTACATGAACTGTCCGAAGCTGCTCTCTCTCTCCAGGACGTAGCGGTACAGCGCGCCGTCCATGCCGACAAACACTGGCACGTGCGACGGGTACTCTTTTTTGAAATAGGCCACTCGCGCTGTCTTAGTGTGCGCCGGCACAGTACTCTCCACTAATTCTCGGGTCGTCTTTGCTTTGCTGGACATGCCCTTCGTTGTTCTGCTTGCTGCTCCACGCACTACCGCCGCTCCCCCACTCCCCCGCCGCCGCTGCCGCCGCCGCCGCCGCCGCCCCGTGCCGTTCCACTCTCCTCTCACCATGGTCACTCTCACTAGTGATCTTATGCCACTCGCCCCTCGCCGCGTGCACAAGCCGCTGCGTGCACAAGCCGTGGTGGCCGCCGCGTGCACAAGCCCAGCGATGGCGAGGGACGGCGGGGACGGCGTGGGAGGCACGGCGAGGGAGGCTGGAGGCTGCGTGGCGCCGGGCGACGCCGGCGCAGCAAACCTCATTCTCCCGCGGCGGGCGGCGGCGGCGCGGCGGGGCGGCGGCGCGGCAGCGCGCGTGCGCGCGCGCGGGCGGGCGGAGGCAGGCGGCGGCGGCGGCAGCCGCGCGGGCGCGGGTGGGGCGCTGCGGGTCGACTTTTTCTAGCCGAGCCGAGGTAAGAGGCGCCGAGCGGTACGCTGCCAGCATGGCGCACGACGAGGATGCGGTGCGGGATGTGGACAACTGGACGGAAGCCGAACTACTTGGCCTGACTGGAGCGGAGATGCCTGGCTGGAGCAGCGAGATGCGGCTGGCTGTGCGCGCGCGTGCAGAAGAGCTTCAATGTCAGGAGTTCCTCGCCTCTATCGCTGGGCAGTTCCTCTGCGCTTTGAACAGAGGAGATGGGTTGCAGGCAAGATTAGATCAGGTTGTTTGGCCGCTTGAGGCGGCTTTCGAGCGACCTGTTTACGATGGCGAGGACGATCACGCGGTGCGGGCATCGGAGTCCACGGGCACCGGGTCGGCCCTTCGTAGCTGGTCAATTCAGGTCGTGAATCTGGAGCAGTGGACCTTGGACCCTGGTGTACTCTCTCCGGCGAACCGCGCTGCAAACACTACCGTCTTGGAGAGCGACACACAAGGCCCCATCAATCCCGGTTGGAAGGAAGCCCCGCTCCTGAGGATCTTCACATCGAATGTTACGCACTGCTGCTCGACTGCGCTCGACGTCATCGACAGGGGCTCCTTAGTGCGTTTCATGAGCGAGCATTCCACGATGCTCAACACGCGCCCAGACGCCGTCTGGATCTCTCACATCGGCATTCTCGGTAGTGAGACGATGTTCGCTGTGCACGAGCACAAATCCGAAGAAGGTGCGTCGCTTCCTGCCGACAGCAGAGAACTGGTCGATACGTGGAACGATAGTTCACACATCAAGGCGGTTCTCGCCCAAGTCTACGGCTACATGATCATACTCGGCCTGAAGTACGGCGCACTGTCCACCACCAAGCACACCTGGTTCTTCCGCCGCGAGGACGCTGGCACTCGCGACTCACCCGATACTCCGACGCTCCAAGTGACCGACGCTTTCGATGGCGCAGTGGAAGGGCCCAATTCTGCACGCATGGCCTACCTGCTGTTTCTAGTCACTGCGTACAGAGAGCGTGCTATTGGAGGAACTTTCCCCAACAAAAGATCGCGCCTCTTCATCCACGTCAGAGACCAGTGGACGGGTGCGCATCCGAGGAAAAACTGGACCGTTGGCGCGACGAAAGAAGCCATAGACTTCCTGATGGATGTCAAGACTGCTGACACGGGCGCGACGCGGCGCGGTTCTCGCTTCAGCTCTCGGCGCCGCGCCAACGCCAACGCCAACGCCAACGCCAACGCCAATGGCAGTACTGCGTCTGGCCCTGGTTCCAACGTGAGGCCTGAGATGCCGGAGCATCTGCTCATAGCGCTCCTGCCGCTGCCCTGGGATGCACGCTACACGCGCGTCAGCAGCAACGAGTTCAGTGGTGTGGTGCGGCTGTCGCTGGCCGAAGCCGGCAGCGACGAAGGGCTCCCTGCGCTCTTCATCAAGGACGCCATGGTGTCCAAGCGTGACGGCGAGACGAAGCACGCGATTTCCCTCAACGATGCGGAACTAGATGCCTACCGAGCCCTCCACCGGCTCCAGGGCAGCGCGCTCCCGGTGCTCGTTTTTGGCGGGCCTCTCCAGGGCTTCCGCCACGTGGTGGTGACTGCGGAGGCAGGCGTTGCCCTGTCGTCCGGTCTGGTCTCGATCACTCCAGAAGTGAAGAGGTCGGCGCTGGCAGCGCTGGCGGCTGTTCATTCTGGGGGGTTCCTGCATGGCGATGTCGCGCTCCGCAACGTCGTGTGGGACGCCAGCAGGCAGTGCGCGGCTGTCATCGACCTCGGCAAGGCAACTCGCAGCCGCGACAAAGCGGCGAAGCGGCGCGAGATGGAGGCGCTGCGTACTTGCCTTGAGCGGCAGTGACGGCAGTGGCGGGCTGCCCAGTGGCAGGCAGTGATGATGATGATGATGATGGAAAAATCAAAAGAAAGATTGTATGGCGTGCGCTTGCGCTGCTGCCTACCGAACTAGCCTAAGTTAGGGTGAGTGAGTTGCGTCGCTGCGTCGCGTCGTTAGAAGACGAGGGTGCTGTTGACCTTCATGTCGCGCAGGTACTGGTCCTCGAGGTACATGCAGTTGCCATCGGAGCTCTCCTTGCGCAGGTACATGAGGAACTCGTACTCAAAGTACATGTCGCCGAGGTCCCGCGTCTGGTAGGTAACCGTAGTCCCTCTTGACGTAGATGCGCTGGCCGCTCCCCACGAGCTCCTTGGAAAGGACGTAGATGCGCTGCGGCGCCGCGATGACGTCCCGCGGAAACTTCTCGTTGATGTTGAAGAAGCAGTAGCGCTCGTCATTCCGAGTGCCACGCAGCAGCACCGCCGACATGCTCGCGGTGTAGCCGTCAATTCAGACGATGGACTGGGAGCAGTCGAACGGCGTGCTGCGAGACGAAGGGGAAAACCTCGAAGGTGTAGAAAGGACTGGCGGTATCCTCCAGCCCGATCTGCACAGCGAAATCGTAAGCGAGCAAGAGCCTGCCCGCCAGTCACACGATGTAATAAACGAGGAAACCTGAGAGGATGCCGATACGGATGCCGCCGAGACGTACGCTTTCCGTCCCGTGGCCGTGCGTCACGGTCGCAAAGCAAAGCAAGCAAATCATCATCAAAGTCAGCCTTTTGTTGGGGTTCAGAACACAGGGATGCAGGATGGGCGCACGAGATTGTAGGCAGATGTGATTTGCCTCGTTCGTAGCGGCGCGCTCTTCTCTCTCGGCTTACTTGGCAAAGACGAGGGAGGCCTTCTGGGCAGAGGGGCTGGCCTCGCCAAAGTCCTCGGCGGAGTAGTCGCCCTTGACGCGCTTGTTCTTGGGGTCGAAGGGCGCGGAGTGGTGAAGGGTGGCGGAGAACTCCTTGCCCTTGTCACCGAGCTGCCACTTGCCGGCGTCGAGCCACTTCTTGGTGATGGTGCCGTCCTCGATGTCGCGGCGCACGTAGCCATAGGCGATGGTCTTGCCCATGTAGTGGCCGAAGGCAGTGGAGCGGACGAGGCCGACGCACTCGCCGTCGCGCCAGATGGTCTCCATGCCGTGGAGCGGGATGGAGGGGTCATCGAGCTCGAGGCAGACGAGCTTCTTCTGGAGGCCAGCGGCGCGCTGCTTCTGGAGAGCATCGCGGCCGAGGAAGTCGGGCTGGTCCTCGCGCTTGAGCTTGGAGAGCACGGTGAAGCCGATGTTGGCCTCGAGCGGGGTGTCGGCGTTGCTGAGGTCGGCATGCCAGTGGCGGAAGCTCTTCTCGGCGGAGAGCGAGTCGATGGCGCGGTAGCCGGCATCGCGGACGGGGACGCCGTTCTCGGCCTCGTACTTCTCGCCGGCCTCGCGGACCAGGCGGTAGACATCGGCGGCGTAGCGCGACGGGACGTGGAGCTCAAAGCCGAGCTCGCCGACGAAGGTGAGGCGAAGGCAGTAGACGTCGTGGCCGCCGATGGAGATCTGGCGGCAGGTGGAGAAGGGCTGGGCGGCGTCCGAGAGGTTGTCGCCCGAGGTGATGAGCGGCTCGATGAGGTCGCGCGAGAACGGGCCCTGGATGGAGATCATGGCGTAGTCGTCGCTGGCGTCGCTGAGGGTGGCGTTGAAGCCCTTGGCCTCGATCTGGCGCTGGATCCAGTCGAAGTCCTTGGTGGCGGTGTTGCCACCGGCGGCGAAGTAGTAGCCCGAGTCGTCCGGGAGGCGGGTGACGGTGAGGTCAGCCTCGGTGCCACCGCGCTCGTTACAGAGCGGGGTGTAAGTGACGGTGCCGGGAACCTGCTTCTCCATGTCGGCGCCGCAGATCCACTGCACGGCGGCGGCGGCGTCGGGGCCGCGGAGAAAGAACTTGCCGAAGTACGACTGGTCGAAGATGGCGACACCCTCGCGCGCGGCGCGGCACTCATCGGCGACGGCGGCGACGTTGTGCTGCCAGCCGAAGGTGAGCTCGTCGTAGATGAGGTCGCGGTAGGTGTTGACCTCGTGCTTGGGCACGTCGACGGGGGCCTCCGGCGTGTCGCGCTTGGAGGGCGCGAGGCGCCAGGCGCCCTCCTCGTAGGCGCCGTAGTAGTCGTACGGGAGCGGCATGTTGTTCTCGTGGCGCGGGTCCGACTTGGGCACGAACCAGCCGGGGCGCTCGAAGCCGTGGCGAGCCTGGTAGAAGCAGCCGCGCTTGGCGAGCTCGTCGTAGAGCGCCGACTTGCGCGAGCCGCGGCCCGAGAGCGCCTCATCGTGCGGGAAGACGATCGAGTACGTCTTGGCGTAGGACTCGTGCGTGCGGTCCTTGACCCACTTGGGGTCGGCGACCGAGTCGGCGTGGAAGCGCGAGCAGTCGAACGAGAAGAGGTCGAGCGACGGCGAGCCCTCGGTGATCCAGGTGGCCACCTCGCGGCCCATGCCACCGCCGAGCATCATGCCCATGGAGTTGAAGCCGCAGGCGTTGAACATGCCGCGCACGCCGGGCTGCGGGCCCACGAGCGGCTTGTGGTCCGGGGTGAAGGACTCCGGGCCGCAGACCGTGGACTTGATGCCGGCCGACTCGACGGCCGGGCAGCGGAGCAGGGTGCCCTCGAGGTTCTGGCCGAAGGTCTCCCAGTCCAGCTCGAAGAGGCCGAAGGCGAACTCGTTGTTGACCGTGTCCCAGAACTCCGGGTTCTGCTCGTAGCCGCCAATGGCCATGGCGTCGCCCTGCGTCTTGAGGTAGATGCTGAGGTCGTGGTCGCGCACGTTGGGCAGGCCGCCGTGCATGCCCTCGATGCGCTCGGTCACCACGAAGGCGTGCTTCATGGCCAGCAGCGGCAGCTTGGCGTCCACCATGGCGGCCACGTTGTTGGCCCAGGCGCCCGCGGCGTTCACCACCATCTTGGTCTTGATGCGGTGGCCGGTCGTGGTCGTCACGGCCGTCACCTGCTTGGCATCCGTCGAGGCGTGCGTGGTCGTCTCGATGCCGGCGATGCCGACGCCCTCGAAGATGCGGCCGCCGCGCTTGCGCGCCGCCTTGGCGTACGCCATGACGATGCCGGCCGGGTCGATGGTGCCGTCCGTCGGCGAGTACATGCCGCCGTGCACGTCGTCCACGTTGATGAGCGGGTGCACGTCCTTGATCTCGTGCGGCTTGAGCACGCGGCTCTCGATGCCGTAGTAGCGGCCGATCTCCGAGAGGCGCTCGTACTCGGCCAGGCGCTCGCGGTTGCCGGCGATGAAGAGGCCGCCGTTCTCGGTCCAGCTGGCCACCTCGGTCTCCTCCTCGAGCTTCTTGCACATCTCGCGCGTGTACGTGTGCAGCTCCACGTCGATGTCCGAGGGGCGCAGGCGCCACAGCATGCCCGCGCTGTGCCACGTCGTGCCTGCCGTGAGCTGGTCCTTCTCCAGCAGCACGGCGTTCAGGCCGCGCTCCTGCAGGTGGTACAGCACCGACGAGCCCACCGACCCGCCGCCCACCACGACCACATCCGCCTCCTCCGGCAGGTCCTGCGCCTTGCTGGCCAGGCCCCGGCTCCCGCCCGCCTTGCCGGCCGCCTTGCGCTGCTGCCGCGCCACGCGCCGCGCCTGCGTGCGCAGGGCCCTGCCCGACAGCATTTTCCGCCGCTTCGCTCTCCTGGCCGCCTGCCTCTCCTCCTCCTCCTCCTCGATGTGGGACTGCCGCGCCTTGCGCAGCACCCGCCCGCGTGAAGCCGCTCGCCGCGGAAAAGGACAAGGACGGCGGTCTGCCGCCCTGCGACCGCGCCGTGCAGGCAGGCAGCCAGGCAGCCAGGCAGCCAGGCAGGCAGACAGGCAGACAGGCAGACAGGCAGGCAGGCAGGCAGGCGGCCGCTGCAGAGCTGGCCTCGGCTCGCGCGCCCTGCCTGCCTCCAGCCGCGCCGCCGCGCGACTGAAGTTGCCCGCGCCGCGACGATGCGCCGCTCCGCTGCTCGCGCTCGCCCGCGCCGCCTTGCCCCCCGCCGACCACACGGTCCGAGTGACCATGACCGCTGACCGTCAGCGCGTGCGCGCCTGTCACTGCGCTGCAGAACTAGTAAGTAGCACTAGCAGGTCATGCCGGGTTCTCCACGGCGCGCCCGCCTGATCAGAAGACCGACCTCCGCGCCGAGGCCGCGGCGCGGCGCGGCGCGGCGGAGGCGGGAGAGGCCGGCCGGCTGCCTGGCTGCCGGCGGGCGCCGGCGGGCTGCGCGGCGCCGCCTTTTGCTCGCGCGGCGACTTGCTTGCCCGGCCGCCTTTTCTGGGGCCGCGCCCGGACCCGGCGCTTGTGAAGTTGAAGCCCGCCCAGGTTAACGTCACTTTGCGGCGGCTTGGGAAGGGACTTGAAGGAAGGGCCTCGAGTCGCCGACACTGATCAGAGCATTGCAACCAAGCACGCGTTGCCTTGGCGCAACTGGCGAACGTCGGCGCTGCATTCTCCGCGTGCTCTGCGCTGCGCTGCGCTGCGCTGCGCTGCGCTGCGCTGCGTGGCGCTTCGCGCGCTCGACCCGGCGCGATTCGCGGCGCGCGTGCGCTCGTCAGCGCGGCGAGCGAGCGCGCGAGCGATCACGAGCGCGCCTCCGAACCTCCCTGCCTGCAGGCGAGGCGCGCTTGAAGCTAGCTAGCTCGGGCTCCAGCTCGAGCGAAGCTGGCTAGCTCGCGTGCTTGCTGCGAACTAACCCGCGAGCCCTGAACCCAGGAACCCAGGTGCCGGGATCAACTTGGCTAGCCAGCTGCGCGGGGCGGCCAGCGAAACTCGACGGCGGCCGGGCGGCGAGCGCCGGCGAGCGCAGGCCCGGCGGCGAGCGCGCGCGCGCGAGCTCCGGCGCGGCGGCGCGGGCGGCGGCGCCGGAGCGCCAAGGGCTCCGAGGGAAAAACCGGCAGGTGGCCTGTGCGAGCCTGCGCTGCCTTGGCCAGGCGCAAAGAAAAGGCGCCCGCAGCGCGCCCGCAGCGCACCCGCAGACCCGCAGCGCGGCGCAGCGCGCCCGCAGGGGGCGTGCGCGCGGACCCCGGTGCGCGACGGGACCGGGGCCGGCGGTCCCGGCGACGGGCGCGAGCGCGGCGACGGTGAAGAGGAGGAGGAGGGCGGCGAGAGCGCGGCGGAGGACGAGGCGGCGGCCAGGGCGGAGAGGCGAGGGAGCACGGCTGCAGAGGCTGGCGTGGAGAGGATTGTAAGCTAAAGGAGGGATGCAGCGGGCGACGGCGGGCGGGCCTTTGGAGGCTGCAAGCAAGGCAAGGGCAAAGGTGCTTGGGATGGCGGGCTGGGAGCTCTTGGAGACAAGGTCAGGAGCTCGAGACTTCGTTACTTGAGAGCGAACTACTTGCTTGAGGACTTGCTCGAGAAGCTTGGCTACTGGCTGGTCGCTGGCAAGGCGTAAGAGACTCCTTAGAAGGCGATTGGAGCTTGAGAATAGCACAGAACGGAAGGGAACGGTGAGCAGCAGGCGGCGCGTGGCGGCGCGTGGCGCTCTCCAGCTCCTCCGGGGGACAATAGCAGGCACTTTTTTCTCGTGCCGCTCAGTTCTGCGGTGACAAGGCTCAGCAGTCCTGGCTTGGCAGGCAATGCCAGGCAAGCGTGAGCGCGTGTGCAGCGACACGGCACCAAAGCCTCAGCCTTTTACGCGCAAGCGAGCGCACGCATGGTGGCCGGCCCGCCGGCCCGGCCCATTGAATGCCACCCACCTTCTGATGCGAGACCAAGACACAAGTTGACCTTGGGCGCACGCGGGAAAGGCCTTGCCAAGGCCCGTCTCTTCATTCAAGCTCTCTCGCCTCGCCTCGCCACGCAAAGGCAAAGGCAAAGGCAAAGGCAAAAACAGACCGCAACCAGGTACAGGAATATGCTCTTTCTCTGTGTTCGACTACTAGCATCAATCATGTGGCCGCAGAGATGGGGCACGGGACACACAGCTGCAGAGAGCAGGCAGGGCTTGTTGTAGCTATTGTTGGAGAGCGGGCGAGCGAGCGTGCAGTCAATGCACGCTCGCGTGGGCGTGGGCCGCTCCGAGCAGCGCTCCAGGCAGCGCTCCAAAGCAGCGCGCAGAGGCAAACTTAGTAGACGTCGCGGTTGACATCGCCGAGCGGCTTGGGCTCGAACTTGACGGGCCAGCGGTGGCCGTAGGACTCGAGGAAGAGGTCCTCGTCCTCCGGGTTGAACTTGTCCGTGATGGTGTAGCCAATGGCGACGGTCTTGCCGGTGGTGGCGCCGCGCGAGGCGGTGGTGGTGTAGCCAACGACCTCGCCGTCGCTGAGGCGGATGACGGGGCTGTCGCCGATGACGGACCACTCCCAGCCGGGGGCGGTGTCGATGGAGAACATGGCGGACTGGCGCTGGGGCTCGACGAGGTTGTCGTCGTCGCGGCCGAGGAAGGCGCGCTTCTTGGCGACGAAGGGCATGATGCCGGCCTCCTTGTAGTGGGCAAAGTCGAGGTCAGCGCGGAACTTGAAGCCCTTCTCGACGCGGAGGGAGTCGATGGCCTGGGCACCAATGTGGCGGAGGTCCGAGTCCTTGGAGACCTGGTTCTCCCAGATGAGCTCGTGCACGGCGGGGCCCTCGGCGGACGGGAAGTGGATCTCGTAGCCCATCTCGCCGGTGAAGGAGACGCGGAAGACCTGGGCGGTGAGGCCCTTCTTGCCGCCAAAGTCCTCGATCTCGCGGGCGCGCATGAAGTTGAGGCCGCGGATGCGGTCGTCGACGGCGGCGAGGATGCGGCCGGACTCGGGGCCGCAGATGTGCAGCACGCAAATGTCGTCGGTCTGGTTGGTGAGCGAGACGTCAAAGCCGCCGAAGCGCGCGCGCTCCTCGAGCCAGGCGAGGTCCTGGCGCACGAAGTCGCGGCCGCCGACCAGGTACCAGTCGTCGCCGGCGTGGTTCATGCGGCAGATGGTGAACTCGGTCTGCACCTGGCCCTTCATGGTGGTGCAGTAGGTGAGGCGGCAGGCCATGTCGGTGTCGGGCTCCTTGGTGACCGGGAGGTTGCCGGTGGTGACCTCCTGCATGAAGGCCTTGGCGTCCGGGCCCTTGACGCGGATCTTGGAGAAGCTCGAGTAGGCGAGGCCGGCCTTCTTGAGCACGTGCGCGGCCTCCTCCTCGGCGTACGGGGCCCAGGCGAAGTCAGAGAAGGACTTGTTGTTCTGGGTCTCCTGCGGCTTGACCATCTCGCCGTTCTCCGGCATGTAGACCATGGGCACCTCGCAGCCAGCGCCGCCAATGCCGCCGAAGCGGGCACCGTGCTTGGCGAGCACGTCGTGCAGCGGGTACGGGTGCTTGAGGAACTCGCGGCCAGCGGCGCGGTTCTCGAAGTTGTACACGACGCGGTTGTTGTGCGTGTACGTCTCCTGGATCTTGGCCACGGTCCAGTCGTCGTTGGCCCACGAGCCGTAGCGGAGCGGGTCAAAGTACGGCGCGGCGTCGAAGTTCTTGGGCTGCTCGCCCTCGAGCATGATGTGGCCCAGGTACTCGGACAGCGAGAGCGACTGCGCGATACCGTAGGTGAGCGAGTTGAAGTCCCACCAGCCCGGGATGGCCGTGCGGCCGGCGCGCGCGAGCGAGTCGCCGGTCCAGATGGTCGGGCCGTTGACCACGGTCTTGAAGCCGACCTCGCCCAGGCACGGCACGAGCTCCATGCCCTGCATGAGGTTCTCCTCGATGCGGTCCAGCACGTCCGGGAAGAGCTCCATGACGAAGTCCGACGGCGGGCCGCGGGCCATGTCGGTGCGCACGATGCACTGGTTCTCGTACGGGCCGATGAGGAAGCCGTGGCCCTCCTGGCGGATGTACGAGGAGCCCTTGAGGTCGCGCAGCACGGGCAGGCGGCCGCCGTTGTGGCCCTTCTCCGCCAGCTCGCGCACCTGCGGCACCACCTCGGTGATGGCGTACTGGTGCTCGATCACGTACGCGGGGTGCGAGAGCTTCTCCTTGCCGCCCGGCACCATGTCGGAGATGCCGCGGCTCCACAGGCCGGCGGCGTTGACGATCGTGTCGCACTCGAGCGGCGCGTCGTCGCCCTTGACGTGCACCGCGAAGCGGTTGCCCGGGGTCGTGGCCGCCGTGATGTTGGTCACCTCCGCGTTCAGCCGGATGACCGCGCCGTCCGCGCGCGCGAGGCGCGCCACGGTCGTCGTCAGCGAGGTCGGGTCCACATCACCGTCGTACGGGGTGTAGATGCCGCACTCCACCTGCGAGACGTCCATGAGCGGGTGCAGGTCCTTGACCTCGTCCGGCCCGATCAGCCTCGTAGGGTACATGGGGTCGTCGAAGAGCTTGGCCATGGCCACGTGCTGCTGCGCCTCGCGCAGGCGGTCGATGTTGTCCTTCTCGATGACGCGGATCGAGCCCGGCAGGTGCAGGCCAATGCCGTGCTCCTCGTGCAGCTCCGTCATGAGCTCCAGCGCGCGCACATGGATCTTCTTGAGCTTGGACGAGCCGGCGAAGCGCGTCACCAGGCCGGCGGCGTGCCACGTCGCGCCCGAGCACAGCTGCCCGGCCTTCTCCAGGAGCGTCACCTGCACGCCGCGGGCCGCCAGCACGCGGCTGATGGTCGCGCCGGCCACGCCGCCGCCAATCACCACCGCCTTGCGCGGCGCCTCCCACTTCGCAGACATCTTGCCTGCCGCGGTACCCTCGCAAGACCGGCTGCGCGGGGCCCTGCCTCTCCTTCGCCGCGTTCCGTGTTTGCTTGCTTGCCTGCCGCCGCCGCCGCCGCCATGCCCTCCCTCCCCTTCCCGCCCGCCCGCGCTGCCTGCCTGCAGCCGCCTCTCGAGCGCCCGGACCCGCGCCTTTTCCGCACGCCCCGAGCGCCTGCACCGCCGGGACACTCGCCCTCGGTCCCGCCGCCGCAAAAAACCTCAGAGCGAGAGACAGGAGGCGAGGCAGGAGGCGGGGCAGGAGGCGAGGCAGGAGGCGAGGCCGGAGGCGAGGCCGCCGGCAGGCGCGCCCGAGGCGGGGCGGGGCGGGGCGGGGCGGGGCGAGTCTCGTCCGCGCCGCTCGCTGCGCCGCCGTCGTCGGCGCCGCGGGCGGCGCGAGGCGGGAGAGGCGCCATGACCGCCGCCGCGCGGCCTTCTTCATGCGACCAGCGCTGCGGGCGCGCTGCGGGCGCGCTGCGGAGCGCTGCAGAGCGCTGCGGGTGCGCGCGCGCACCCCTCCGGCGAGGCCTTGGCGAGACGCGCCGAGACGCGGCCGGAGAGGGGTGAAGGAGGCGCGGGGAAGGCGGCGGCGGCGCGCGCTGCGGCCCGCAGCCGCCCCCAGCCGGCAGCCGCGCGGCCAGCGGCCCAGCGCCACGGCCGGCCAGCGGCGAGCCGCGCGCCCGCCAGCGGCGCCGGGCGCGCGGCGCGGCGGCGACTTCACGCTGCAGTTGATTTTCTTTTTTTTTTCTCCTCCCCGCAGGCGACGGTTGGCGCGCAGTGCCACTGGCACGGGCACTGCGCTGCGGACAGGGGACGAGTCCGCGGCGACCAGGGCCGCGACTCGGACTCGGACTCGGACTCGGACTCGGACTCGGACTCGGACTCGGACTCGGACTCGGCGACGGACTCGGACTCGGCGGGCTGGCTAGCTTGGGAGGCGACATGAGGCGCCGGCGGAGTCCGAGGCCGCGTGTTCGAGGCCGACTTCGAGGCCGAGTTTGACTGTGAGGCGGGAGCGAGGCCGAGCTCGAGGCCGAGCTCAAGGCCGAGCTCGAGGCCAGGTTTTTGAGGGCTTCTGGCTAGCTAGCTCGCCAGAGGTTGCTTAGAGCTAGGGCCGAACTAGGCCACAGCCGGGGTGTTGGAGATTCTGCAGTGGAGTTTCCAGGAGAGGTCAAGGTCCAGCTACGCCTGGAGCTAGCTAGCTGGAGCGAGGCCGGGAGAGGGCGAGGAGGAGCGGCGCGTGCGACGCATGAGCGCGCAGGGCTGAAGGAGCTGCTTGCGACGTGCCGCGTGTTGGAGATGAGCTAGGCGCGCAGCGTCCGAGTGTGCGCAGTTCATGGGCGGATGGACGCCTCAGAGGGAAGCTCTCGGATGCTACGTAAATCGCTGTGGAGAAGTCGCAAGAAGCATCTAGCCCCTTTTGGAGGTGGTGCAGAGCTCCTTGCGCTCCGGACCGGACCGGACGTCTTGCAAGAAGCCCGCGCGCGCGACGAGCTGACCCATGACCCTGCCTTGTCAAACCGTAAGTGTCCTCAGAGGCTCAGGCCGCTCAGGGACGCTTGAGAGCTGGAAGCGAGCTCCTAACATGCGCTCGCAGTGCGTAGGTGCGCGTCGATACCGGTCAGAAGGGCCCGTGCACACGCGCTCGCTTGTAACCCGCCGCAAGGATTCGCCGAGCTGCACTGCCTGAGCAAGCTTCGTGCGAGCAAGCCGCGCACAAGAACGCTCTCCGCGAGCGAGCCCAAGTTGCGTGAGCAAGCCCTACCGTATGTTTAAACGGGTTCTTGAGTTGTACGCGAGGAAGCTTTGCTTGCTAGCAATCATGCTCTGCTCGAGCAAGCCTCGCTCGAGCGAGCTCGACAAGGGTTATCTCCGTTTGAGCAAGCTCCCCGCGAGCCTTGAGCAAGCTTCAGGTAGTCGAGCTCAACACAAACGTGTGCTTTGCACGAGCAAGATGTTCGCGAGCTGCGCGCAAGCGAGCGAGCTGGCTCATGAGCAAGCTCCACACGAGCGAGCTGCTCAAAAGCAATTTCCCCGCGAGCGACCTCCGCGCAAGCGAGCAATTTCCCTGCAAGCGAGCGAGCTCCACGCAAGCGAGTGAGGATAAGCTCTACACGAAGCGAGCCGCTCGCAAGTAAGCTCTCCGCGAGCGAGCCGCAGGCAGGCGAGCGAGCTGCAGGCGAGCGAGCGAGCTACACGTGAGCGACCGAGCTGGGCGGGAGCATTCTTTGCACGAGCGAGCTGCTCACAAGCAAGCTCTCCCCGCGAGCGATCTTCGTGCAGGTCAGGAAGATGCTCGTGGCAAGCTCTACACGAGAGAGCTGTTCCCGAGCTAAGCTCTCCTTAAGTGAGCTGCTCGCTTGCGTGCTGCGCGTGAACAAGCTCTCCACAAGCGAGCTGCTCGTGAGCAAGCTCACCGCGAGTGAGTCTCACACAATGCGAGCGAGCCGCTCGCGAGCTTGCTCACAAGCAAGCTTTCCGCGAACAAGCTCCACGAAACCGAGCGAGCTTCTAGTGAGCTCGGGTCAAGCAAGGTAGACGCAAGCTTGATGAGCGAGAGACGCAAGCGAGTTCTGCATGAGTGAGCGACACGCGAAAAGGCTCTGCTCGAGCAAGCTTCTCGCGAACAAGCTCAACGGAAGCGCGCTCTGCGTGTGCGAGCTCTGTGTGAGTTTGATCCGCGCAGCCAAGGTCTTGGGAGCGAACAGGACTGAGCTGCGCGCGAGCGAGCTCCACGCGAGCAAGCCTTGCATGAGCGATCTCTGCGAAAAGGGGCTCTGCGGGAACACTCATCGCAAGCAAGATCAATGCGAGCGAACTTGTACGGACAAGTTGCGGACGAGGTCGGGCTGCGCGAACTCTAGCTAGGTGAGTGAGCGCCGCGCGAATACAAGCCCTACACGATCGAGCTCTGCGCTGCATGAACGAGCCCTGCATAGGCAAGCTCTCCTCAAGCGAGCTCCGCGCAGGCAAGCTCTACGCGAGCGAGGTCTAAGAGAGTGAGGTTTGTGCCGGCGTGTCTATGAGCGAGGTCTGTGCTAGCAACTTCTGCCTGAGCGAACTCTGTGCGGCGAGGCTTTGCGGGCAAGCTCCGCGAAGTCTCCGCGCAAGCGAGCTCCACGCGAGCGTGTTCTGAGCAAGCAAGCTCTACGAATGCGTCTCCGCAGAACCAAGCTCTTCGCAAGTAGGCTCTGCGCGAGCGAGCTCTACATGAGCTCGTTCGCTCAAAGAGCGCAAGCTCGCTCTGCGCGAATTCGAGCTTGCTCTACGCGAGCTTGAGCCTGCTCTGCGCGAGCTTGAGCTTGCTCTGCGCGAGCTTGAGCTTGCTCTGCGCGAGCTTGAGCTTGCTCTGCGCGAGCGAGCGATATACCAGCAAGTCCTGAGCGAGCAAGCCCCGCGTACCAGGCTCTTCACGAGTGAGATCTGTGTGAGCAAGCTCTGCACGAGCTAGTACGACGCAAGCGAGCACTGCGCGGACGAACCTCAGGCAGTCATGCTTAAGCGCGCGAGCGAGCCTCGCTAGCCTCGCGAGCGCAAGTCACGCGTCAGCGCCTCCCGTGCCGACCTACGTAGAATCTCATTACAAGCGATCTTTGTGCGAGCGAGATCTGCAAGCGCAAGTTGACCTCCACGCTTGCGAATCGCTCGCGAGAGCGATGCATGTAAGCATGCTCTGCGCGACCGAGCGCCACAGCGACGAGTCGAAAGCAAGGCCATAAACATGTGCAAGCCGCTTGCGACCGAATTACGCACGAGCAAGCTCTGCGCGAGCGAGCTGTGTGCCGGCAAGATTCACGTGAGCGGGCTTTGCGCGAGCGAGACTCATGACGCAAAATGCGTTTGAGCGCCTCTACATGTGCACACCGCTCGCGAAAAAGCTCTACGCGAGCGAGCTCTGCATCAGCAAGCTCCGCGTGAGCGAGCTCTACGCGAGCAAGCTCCACGCGAGCAAGCTCCACGCGAGCGAGCTCTACGCGAGCGAGCTCTGCATCAGCAAGCTCCGCGTGAGCGAGCTCTGCGCGAGCAGCCCCCACGCGAGCAATCCCTACGCGAGCTATGCGCATCGGGACGCGCTTGTGCAGAGCTCGCTTGCGCATCGGGACGTGCTTGTGCAGAGCTCGCTTGCGCATCGGGACGTGCTTGTGCAGAGCTCGCTTGCGCGTCGGGACGTGCTTGTGCAGAGCTCGCTTGCTTGCACGGAGCTCACGTGCTTGCACAGCAGCTCGCTTGATCTCATAGCTCACTTGCACCCGTGACGGCTCGCTTGCACGGAGTGGCTCAACTCTGCAAAACCTTGCGCAAGCTCTGCACGAGCATGAAATGAAGTCTACGAGCAAGGCAGGCAAGCTCTGCATACGCAATTCAAGCTTGGACAACAGCTGCACGGCGTTGGCGAGCAAGGCGAGCAAGGCGGTTCTTAGTAGCGCTGCACGCAAGAGCCGGGGCGCGAATGAGCAGGGACCTGCGGTGAAGGTACTGGGACCAGCCGCACGGCAGAGAACCTGCCGTCCCGGACGTTTCTTTCGCGTGGCTGAGGGTGCAGTGATTGACTTGGAGGCCAGGATGTGGCGTATGGCGTGCACCCGTCGGAGTCCAGTGCAACGAGCAGCGATCTTGCACGCACGCGGCGCGCCGGACCGTGGCGTGCCGTTCCGCAAATGCAGGCTGCGGCCCGCCGGGACGGCCCGCGGTACAGCCTTCGATCTGCCTGCACCCGCCATCTGCATGGACTTTCAAAGTGATGAGTCGAGGATGCAGTTGCGGCCGGACAATTCTTCGCTGCGCGCGCCCACCCGCTCGCCACTGCATGCATGGTCTAGGCTTGCACCCTTCTTCAGCGCCGTTCCGAGCAGGCTGGCCAGGTGCGGAGGCAGCGGCAGCACCACCACATCCAGGTCCGAGCATGTCTGCGTCGGAACCGGACAGACCCTTGGAGGACCGCGTCGATGATAGGACGCGCGGGGCGCCGGCGTCTCGCCCTCTCGTCTCGTCTTGTCTTGTACCGAATCGTCCGTCCCGTTTCCAGTCGTGCCGGTGCTACGCTACTGCGCAGTCCGAGGTCCTGCCCTGCAGTATCCTCGCAGGCGTGGGCGGACGGCGATGACCTTGGCGAGACTCGACAGGTTCCGCAAAGGCCACGCGCCCTGCGCCCGATTGGCCGTGGTTAGCGGGCGCGAGCACACTGCACGAGGTAAGGAAGGGTGTGATGGCTGCCGCCGGCCAGCCGGAACGGCCGGGCCGCAGCGAGACCAAGGTGACGCTGTGCACGGCGGCAACGGTGAAGTCGAGCGTCCCTGGCGAGTTGACCTTGATTCTCTTCTCTTCTCTTCTGCTGCCGAGTCCACCACCGTTTGTAAGATAGCAAGTAGAGCTAGAGCTAAGCCAGGCCTCCGAGCACTGCGAGCAGGGCATTCGCCTTGGCGCCAAGCATCACGCCTGGCTGCCTCCAGCTCTGCCCTCGCTGACTGGCTGGCCGGCTGGCTGGCTGTTCGCGCACTCGTGCACCTCGGCGCCGTGCCTTTTGGCAGTTCGAGGCCGTTCCGAGCCCCTCCCTGCTCGCGGCGTATGTGGAGCCTCCTCGCGTGCTTGCGCTGGACCCTGCCCTGGCCTGAGGGCTAGCCGGGGCGCCCGGCGGCGCGCGCTCGCTTCGGCATCACGCTCGGCGTCGCTCGCTCGCTAGCGCTCTGCCTCGGTCGTCGGGTCGAGTCCTCCGCCGTGCTCCGGCCGCGCGCGCCGCTCGCGCGCGACCCCGCTCCCAGGGTTTTAGCGGAGCGCGCTGGCACTGCGTCAGCGCGTCCGGGTCCTGCTGCGTCTTCCCACGCCGGCGAGACCTCCGGGCCCGCGCGTGCGCTGCCAGCGAGGCGGCGTCCGGGCTGCAGGCAGCCGCGGCCGGCCGCCGGCGGCGTCTCGGCGCTCGGAGGACGCCTCGCGACGCGGCGCGCAGCTTTCGAGCGCCGGCCAGCGCCGCAGGCATGCTTGATGATCATCACGCTGCGGACAAGGGCCGCCCGGCGGGCCACTTGGATCGAGAGCACACGGGTGCGCGCGGGTGCCTCTTCTCGCAGGTCATGGGCGCGTGCGGAACCGCGTGAAGGCGACTGCGACGCGCGACCAAGGCGGCGGCTTTTCGCCTGCGGCCTCTCGCGCGCGCGGCGCGCCGCCCCGGCTGCTGTCGCCGCGCTCTGCCTCTCGGCGCTGCGCTGCGGCTGCGGCTGCGCTGCTGCGCCGCTGCACGGTCCTGCCTCGTCGCGCGCCGAGTCTGGCACAGAGCTGCACTCGAGTCCAAGTCAGTCAGAACCAGTGTCGTCGAGACCCGGGTGACGGGCACCTGCTTCAAGTTGCGGTGCAGTGCTTGCTTCATTCAACCTTGCTTCAAGGACGGCGGCGGCGGCCACGCAGCACGCTTGCAAGTCCACGGCCCCCGCTCGCGGAAAAGTCCGCGTTGATGCGGCGGCCTTGCCTTTCGTCCAAGCAGCTAGCTAGCCAACGCGGCGCTTGAATCAAAGCCTGCGTGCAGTGCGTGGCCAGGCCAACTCGGCTCTTTCCCATCTCTCGCACGCGTGCTCGCTCGCTTGCAGCGGCGCTGTGCTGTGCTATGCTGCGCGCGCTGCGCGACGGACAACGGTTGTGCAGGCTGCGGCGCTACGCCGTGTTCTGCGACTTCCAGCCTCGCGCGTCGCTTGTACCTCGGCGTGCGCCGCTGGCCGCCTTCACGCCGCCGACCGCGAGGCTGCAGCGGCCTAGCCTAGGCGGCCTGGACTCGGACCGGCGGCGGCGGACTTCTCTCCTCGCCTCTCCGGGCTTGGCCGCGCCGAGTCCGAGTCCGGGTCCGAGTCCGAGTCCGTGCAGTGCAGTGCAGCGCGCCTGCAGTGCACGCAGAACTACGCTCGTCGCTCGCTACGTACGGACGGCGGCCGCCAGTCAGTCACAGACAGCAGCAGGCAGGCGCTAGTAGCCTTGGAGGAAGCGCGACGCCGTAGTCCGGGGCGGCGGTGCTTGGCCGGGGTCGCGGAACGGCCGGGCTGGAAACTTCAAGTTGGCCTCCGGGTAGACGAGGCGTGTTGACTTGGCCGGCGTGGTGCTGGCCTACTTGTGATTTTCCCTCCTTCCTCGGTCGCAGCTGTTCGCGCAGGCGGCAAAGCAGCGCGCGCTGCTCGGCCGGGACCGCGGAGGCGAGGGCCGTCGCGGCGATCAACAAACCAGCAACTCGAGCAGCAACAGCAGCAGCAGCAGCAGCAGCAGCGGAAGCAGCAGCGGAGAGCGCGGGCGGCCGAGGGGCCCCCGGTGACGAGGAGCAAAGCAACAGCAAGTCAAGTCAAGTCGAGTCGAGCAAGGCAAGGCAAGCAAGATGCTGGCCCGGTCGAGCTTCAAGGCGCGCACGTTTGCGCTGGAGGCGGCGCGCCCGGCGGGCGGCTTCAAGCGCAGCGCGCGCCGCGCGTTCGCGTCGTCGAGCTATGTGAACCCGGCGACCCAGGCTGCCCAGGAGCAGCAGCAGGAGGGCTGGCAGGAGGTGGCCGCCGTGGCCGCCGAGGCCGAGGCCATCCCGCAGCCGGTGTCGCGCGCCACCAAGCAGGCGGTGGACTGGACCAAGCCGGAGACGTACGCCGCGGTGACGCGCGCGCCGCACCAGGCGTACACGAACTCGCCCGAGACGTACGAGAGCCAGGAGTTCTTCGAGCTGGAGCAGCAGCGCGTCTTCGGCAAGTCCTGGGTCTGCATCGGCCTCGCCGACCAGGTCCGCCAGCCCGGTGACACCATGACGGCCAACCTGGCCGGCCAGCCCATCTTCGCCGTCCGCGACAAGAAGGGCGACCTCAACGGCTTCCTCAACGTGTGCCGCCACCGCGGCTCCAAGCTCGTGCGCAAGGACGGCCGCTACCCGGTCATCTCCTGCCCGTACCACCGCTGGGGCTACGCCCTCGATGGCCGCCTCCTCGCCACCCCCATGTGGGACACCGTCGAGGGCGGCGTGCGCTACGACGCCAAGACCGGCACCTTCAAGGAGTCCAAGGCCGCTGCCCGCCTGAACCGCAAGCGCCAGGCTGAGCTCACCGACGAGGAGGCGCGCGCCCAGGTTGAGGCCGCCGAGCAGGCCGCCATTGCCTCGCAGAAGGAGGCCGAGAAGGTCACCATGCTGGCCGCCGAGGGCAAGGGCTGCGAGCAGATGCAGTCCATCATGCAGGCCTACGACACGGCCCACATCGACAACTTCGACAAGAAGGACTTCTCCCTCTTCAAGGTCCGCGTCGAGCAGTTCGGCTGCCTCATCTTCGCCACCCTCGCCTCGGAGGCGGAGGTCCCGCCCCTCAAGGCCTACCTCGGCGACGCCGCCAAGCAGCTCGAGTCCTACGACCTCGAGAGCCTCGTCAGCGTGCGCTCCGCCAAGTACGACTCCCAGGCCAACTGGAAGCTCCTCGCCGAGAACTTCATGGAGTACTACCACCTCCCCAGCGTGCACCCCGCGCTCTGCAACGTCTCCCGCGTGGACGACCACCACCGCGAGCAGGGCGAGGGCATGAACGTGTCCTTTGTCACCCGCCCGCTCACCAACGGCGGCACCCCGATTGACCCGGATGTGCTCCCCCCCTACCCGGGCCTCGCCGAGCACGCCAAGCTCGACGGTGTCTTCCACCTCCTCTTCCCCAACGTCTTCTACTTCCTCCTCCCCAGCCACATCTTCGTCGTGCGCCTCGACCCGGTCTCCCCGGGCCGCACCATCGAGCACGCCGACCTCCTCGTGCACCCGTCCGTCATTGAGGACGCCGAGGTCAAGCAGGAGACCGAGGCCCTCAACGCCAAGATCGACGCCATGCTCGCCTTCTACGACATGACCAACCGCGAGGACATTGACATCTGCGAGGCCGTCCAGGAGGGTGTCGCCTCCAAGGCTTACGAGGGCGGTCGCGTCTCCTTCCGGTTCGAGGAGACCATCCACCGCTTCCAGAACATGCTCATCGACCACATGGTTGGCTACCCGGGCCGCATCCCCAAGGGCGACAAGGACATCCCCTTCTACATTGGCGGCAAGTCCCCGCTCGAGGCCCGCAGCTCCATTGTCGACCTCGAGAACAACCTCCAGGCCTAAAAAGCACGCCCTCTCCTCCTTTCCTATGTTGTAGTGAGTGACCACTCTGACTGATTCGTTCTTCTGATCATCATTTCAAATTCCTCCTCAGGCGGGCCAGCAATTGCGCCAGAGCATTTGCGCCAGGCTAGAGTTCCTCAGGCGTTCCCCCCCCCAAAGGGCCAGCAGAGCGCGAGCCGAGGGGCGAACAAAACAAGAGTCTTGTCGTCGCGTTCTTCTGATCGCCGTATCGAATCCCTCGTCAGTCCTAGCAGTCCACAAGCTCACATCAACTGCTCATTCGGCCCGGTTCGGGACGCCCTTGTACCAGCGACCTTGCACGTGCTGACGAGACGAGCGCGAGCGGAGACATCACCATCTTCCATTCTTGGCATTCAACGGCTTGCTCTTCAACTTGGCCTTCTTCGCCAAACCAATAAGCCCAAGCTACTAGAGCAAGCTTGACTGCTCGGACGTCCCTGCGCGCTTGCGCCGCGCACTCGTCGTCATGGTCACGGTCACTGGCCTCCGCGCACTCGCGCGCCAGTGCGCGATCGTGAACCGGGCGTGCGCGCGCGCACCTTTGGGGGAGGGCGCGCGCGTACCGCCTGTCACTGCATCCATCGCCAGCGCCGCCTGGCACAGGCTCCCAGAGGGCGTGCATCTCCGGCGAAGCCTCAGCTCAGCCGCCGAGCTCTAGCTCGGCGGCAAGTCCACGAGGCACTCGCTGGCGGCAGCCTGCGAGGCCCTCCGGCGCGAGGCGTCTTCGTCGTCAGCAGCCCTCGCTCGCTTGTCCGCTCGGCTCGGCTCGGCCTCGGTGTAGCGGCACGAACGCCCGGCACGGCACGTACGCCCGGCACGTACTAGCTTGGCCTACGCTCGCTTGCTCGCTTGCGTGGTCATGAGCGTGGACGGCTGGGTGGTGCGCAGCGCGCAGGAGCGCGAGGTGGTGGATGCCCTGCGCGTGAGGCTCGCAGACCTAGAGGGCCACGGCGACGCCACGCACAATCTCACGGACGCGGTGCTCGTGCGGTTCGCGCGCGCACGCCGCTACAAGCTCGCGCAGGCCGAGGAGGCCTTTCGCGAGGTCCACGCGTGGCGTCTCGAGGTCGACCCGGCTCGCGTGGCCAGGACCTTCGAGCCGGGCGACGTGCTGCGCAGGTTCCGCACCGGCGGCTATCTGGGCCGCGACAGGGAGGGCTGCCCCATCTTCTGGGACCGCATCGGCCAGAGCGACATCAGCATCATCAAGCATGTCACGCCCACGGAGCTGCGCGACTTTGAGCTGCTCAAGCAGGAGGTCTGCACCGAGGTCTTGCGCCGCTCCTCCGAGGTGGCCGGCAGGGAGATATACCAGACGCTCACCATCCAGGACCTCCACGGGCTCGGCATGCACCACCTGTCGCCGCACGCGCTCGAGGTCATCAAGCCCATTCTCGCCATGCTCGACAAGGGTTACCCGCTGCGCTTCCGCAAACTCATCATCGTCAACCCACCCGCCATCTTCAGCATCGCATGGAGCATCGTCAAGCACTTTCTGCACGAGACCACGCGCGAACAAATCATTGTGGCGTCCGGGAGCCCCATCAAGACGCTCGAGCTCTACATCGACGCTTCGCAGATCCCTGCGGCGCTCGGCGGAAAGCTCGTCGTCAACGACGACCCCTACTGCTCACCGCCTATCGTGCGTGCCGGCCGCATCCCGAAAGACTTTAAGGGCCGCCCGAGCACCTACCGGGACGACCCGGCTGATATCCCACTCCACATCTTCGCGAAACCGCGCGCCTCCGTCGGCGTGCGCCACTACCTGCCGTTGCCTGAACCCATTGACACCGCCACGGAGATGAGCCGCCTCGACAGGGAGCTCGACGGCGCCTCCGACGGCAACGGTGACGAAAATGACGACGGCGACGACAATGACGCCGATGAGCCTGGCCTCATGGACGCTTTCAGCCGTCGCGTCGCCATCGCGTCCGACTGGGTCCTCGGCCTACCTTTTGTGCGTCCCTTCTACTCGCCCGCCGACCCGTCTGCGCCCGCGCCGCCGGGTGCCGTGGTCTGCGCGCCGGTCGACATCGCCTTGCGCGAGACAATCCACCTTCCGCACGTCCCTATCAGCGACTACGCCCGCAAAGACCACCATCGTCCTCCCCGTGCTCCGAGCTCAGCCCCTTCCACCAGGCGTCGCGCCTGCACCCTCATGTAAAGTATGCCTAGAACCCCTTTCTTTGCTCTTCGTCACGCTGCAAAGCCGCCTAAGACGCCGCCCGCCGACGTCGAGTCCGGCTCGGACTTCGCCTCCTAGCCGCGTCGACTGCGATGACAAAACTAACTGGTGTTTGTTACCGCGGGTACTTCCCTCTCAAGTCCCCCCGTGGCTCGACGCGCGCCACCGCAAGTACGCGTCATAGAGCCCCAAAGCTCTGCCAGGCACTGGCAGCTCCTGCGCTTGGGCTCACCCGCGGCCGCTGCGCGGTGTTTCCCTCCGCGCCCTCCAGCGCTTCGTTGTTACAGGGAGGCTTGCTTGCCGTCGGATTTTCCCGCGCGGCGAGGGAGCGGCGGGACGCGGCGGCGCTTGTCCGACGGCGCGGGCGACGGCGCGATCCTCGCCTGCGGCGCCGTCTCGGGCCGGGCTGAGGCCAACTTGCGCGCGGATCCGCCGCAAGCGCGACCGGCGCGGCGGCGTACCGTGGGGGTGATTACTAAATCATTTGCCCGAGCTGACAAGGCCAGAGCACGAGTTGGAGCAGCCCGACCGCGAGGCTGAGCCCAGATCAGGATCAGAAGGCGGCTGCTCGGTCGGTCGGTCGGTCAGTTGGTCGCTAGGGCGGTCGGTCCACGCTCGCACTGCAGCCGCGCTGGCGCTGGCACTGGCACGAAAACCTTCGGATCGGCGGGGCGAGTCGAGTCGAGTCGAGTCGCGGCGCGCGGCGGCGCGGCAGTCCGCTTTCACCGCTGTGAAGCAGCGGCCGCGCTCACGTCAGGGCCACGTAGCTCGTGCTGGGCTCGCACGACTACGAGCTCGTGGCGGCGGGCGAGCTGCTTGACGTGACGGACACCACCGATTCCGACTACGCCGAGGATGGTGACGCTGTGGCGGCGCAGAGCGCTCGCCGTGCTGGCTGTGGTCGTGGCGGCAGCGCTGTACGTGCGCAGGAAGCGACAGCTAGAGGCAGCGAAGAAGCGCGCGGAACGGAAGCGCGTCAAGCAGACGCGGCGCGATGAGAACCTGGTGCGGCCGCGCGAGCGCAAGGTGCTGACCGGGCTCAAGGTGCTGGACATGGCCACACACATCGCGGCGCCCAACGTGGGTCGCTGCCTCGCGGACCTCGGCGCGGAGGTGATTAAGCTGGAGAGCCCCGGCGGCGACCTCATGCGACGGCTGCTGGTGGACTTTGAGCAGCCGCGCGAGTTCGGCACCATTTTCGAGACGCAGAACCTGGGCAAGACGTCCATCGCGCTGGATTTAAAAAAGAAGGAGGACGTGGCAGAGCTCAAGAAGCTGCTGGCGGGAGCAGATGTGCTCATTACCAACACGCGGCGGCCGTCCCTGGTCAAGATCGGGCTATCGTACGAGCAGCTGCGTGACGAGTTCCCGCACCTGGTGTACGCGCACGTGAGCGCCTGGGGCGTGCGCGGCGCCGACGCCGGCCTCCCTGGGTATGACATTGGCGCCTTCTGGGCCGGCACGGGCATGGCCGCCATGGTCCACAAGCCGGAGCGCTTCAGCACGTACCCGGGCGCCTTCGGGGACCAGACCACGAGCCAACTCATTCTTGCGGCCATCCAGATGGCGCTCCTGGAGCGCCTGCGCGGCGGGCGCGGACGCAAGATCGAGCTCTCGCTCATCCACGTAGGCACCTGGGTGCTGGCCCCGCACGTGCTCAGCACCGAGCCGAGCGAGGACGGCACGGTGCCAGACTACTCGGCCCGGCCGCCGCCTCAAATCGTGGACCAGGTCTACGGCACCAAGTCCGAGGAGGTGGTGGCCATTCTGTACCGCGGGTCATTCGCGGTCGAGACCAAGGCCGAGGAAGAGCTGCGCCGCGTGCTAGGGCTCGAGCCAGACGCTGATTTCGCGGCCATTCGCGAGCGCGTCATGGCCATGACCACGGACGAAGTGGTCGACGCTATCGCCGACTCGGAGGTGCTGCGCACGCAGCGCTACACCAACATCCCCGGCATGGTGGACATGCTCAGCGCACAGACCAAGGAGCCGGACTACGACCCGACCACGGGCATCGTGGAGCGCTCGCCGCCCGGCTACGACGACGTGCCCTTTGTGCCGCGCATGCCCATCGAGTTCGCTGACTACCCGCAGCACGGCTCGCTGCTGGGCGCGCCGCGCCTCGGCGAGCACTCAGACGACATCCGTGAGCGCGGCTGGCTCAGCGAGCCCTTTGGCCTGCCGCCGCCATCGAGCGCCAAGGACGCGGACGCGGACGCGGACGCGGGCGACCTTGACACGATCACGGATGTCGAGGCAGAGGCCGAGGCGGACGCGGCTGCCAAGCTCCTCACGGGCATCATCGTGCTGGAGATTGCCGACATCGAAAACCGCCATGACGTCGCCGTCGCGGCGGCCGGCAAGCTCCTGGCCGAGTCCGGCGCTACCGTCTACAAGGTTATGCCCTCGCCAGCGTCCTCGCCCATGTTGCAGGGTATCGCCAAGACGCCCACCAAGCCAGATCCGCTGCGCGAGCGGTCCGAGGCCGCCTACCAGCACTTCAACGGGCTCAAGTCAGAGATTAGCCGTAAGCAGGCGCGCGGTATGCGCGACCAGGCGCACCTCGTGCTCACCGACCTCTCGGACGACGAGCTGCGCGCCGCCGGCTTTGATCTGCCCTCGTTGCGCACGCGCAGGTCCGACGCCACCCTCGTGCGCCTCCTCGGCAGCCCGAACGCCTCAGATAGCGAGTTCACCGCACTCTGCAGCGCTTACCTCAACCACGGGCTCGGCAATGTGCTCGGCGGTCAGCCCACCCTCGAGATGCCGCGCTTCCCAGAGCACATGCTGGAGAGCATCGCCGGCTGCTTCTTGTTCAGTGCCTGCACTGGCGCCATTCTACATCAGGCGCGCACCGGCGTACCCCAGCTCATCACCGTTAGCTACGAGCGCGTCGGCCTCTGGCTCGCCCAGCTCGCCATCGTCTCCACGGTGCGCAACCGAGACTCCTACTCCATGGTGGCCTACAATCGCCACAACACCAAGAAGAATTACCCGGTCTTTGGCTTCCTCTCGCACCGCACCAAGGACGGCGCCTACATCCAGCTCCTCGGCCTCGATAGCAAGCGCCACCTGCCCAACATCCTCTCCTCGATCGACCGCAAGTGGACCACGTTGCGCCGCGCCATTTACACCGGCATCTTCGAGATCAACCACGGCGACAAGAACCTCCTGCGCAAGCTCGACCCGCTCTTCGTCACCATTAACGAGACCATCTCCGAGGGCTTTGCCTCCTTTACTCACGATGAGATCCGCAGTCGCTTCCGTAAGCTCGATGTCTGGCACGGCCCTATCCGCATGCCCTCCCAGCTCGTCACCTACAAGCAGCAGTGGGACAATGACGTCTTCTCCGAGGATCCCGACGCCGTCATTGGCAAGCCCGGCTCGGACCGCCGCGCTCCCGTCCTCATCAACAGCCCTGTGCGTGTCTATCTCTGACCCAGCATATGCCCTGTGCCATCTGTCAAACTTCTTTTCTCCTTTCGAGTCCTGCCCGCCAGCCAGCTGTTTGCCTTCAAGTTGTTGTATGTATGCACGAAGAGCACCAGTCTTCCAGCTTCACCGCCTAAGGGCCTACACGAACGTGTAATGATGCCTGATGCGCTGCTGTCAAGAACAAATCGCAGAGTGCAAGTCGGAGCTGCAGCATGCAGACGTGGCACGCTGGACGCCGCCACGCAGCCAGGTCGGTGACTCGTTGTTGTAGTCTACCAAGGCTAGCTAGTGCGTCGCCATCTTGCCTTGCCCTGGAGAGAGTGCCATACAAGTACACGTACAAGTCCAACGTGCGCACGTCCAGACCAGCGGCAGCAGCGGCAGCAGCGGCAGCAGCAGCAGCAGCAGCAGAGCAAGAACAGCGCGGCACGGGCGACGCAGGGCGCCGCGCGGCACGCAGCGCGCGCTCCGGCGCGCCGCAGCGAGGGGTCCGCCGTTGCGGCGTGCCTGCGTCCGTAAAGTCAAAGCAGAACAAGACCAGGCAAGATGGCAAGCGCGGCGCCGGCGTGCGGCGTGCCGGTGGTGGACGTGAGCAGCTTCGCGCTGGCGCAGGAGATGCCAGTGGCGGCGGAGGAGCTGAACGAGGACCAGCGTTTCGCTGTGGAGTCGTGGTCGCAGGCGCTGAGCGGCACGGGCTTCGCGGTGGTGGTGGGCCACGGCCTGGACGACGACCTCCTGCGCGAGACCTTCGAGACGGCGCGCGAGTTCTTCTTGAAAAAAGGAATGGAGGAGAAGATGAAGTTCAACTACGGCGGCTACGGGACGCCCGAGGGCGGCTTCACGCCGCAGGGTATCGAGGGGGTGGGGCGCTCGCTGGACCAGGCCGAGGCGCCCGCCGACCTGGTGGAGTCCTACGTCTTCAATCCTACGGCGCGCGCCAGCCCGGACAAGCACGACCCGAAGCTGCATGCGCAGGCTACCCGATACTCGGGCAAGGCGACCTGGCTCATGCACGTGCTGCACCGCATCTCGGCCTTTGCGCTCGGGTTGCGTGGGGACTTCTTCGACGAGTTCCACACGGACCCGGACTCGGTGCTGCGCTTCGCGTGCTACCCGCCGCTGGACGAGGCCAAGTCGCAGGCTGGCTCGGTGCGCTATTCGGCGCACACGGACTACCAGGGATTTACGATTTTGGCGCTCGAGAGCTCGCTCAACGGCGGGCCGCGCGAACCGACCGGCTTGGAGGTCTTCCGCGACGGCGCCTGGAGCAGCGTTGTCCTTCCGCCCGAGGGCAACCCGCTGGTGACAAACATCGGCGACCTCTGGCAGGTGTGGACCGGGGGGCGCTGGAAGTCCACGCTGCACCGCGTCATCAATCCGGCCGCCGGGTCAGAAGCCGCGCAACGCTATCGCTTCTCCATCCCGTTCTTCACGGGGCCAAACCAGGAAGCTAACATCGTGCCCATGGATGGCAAGGGCGCCACGGTGAATGCTGGGGCCTACCTGCGCCAAAAGCTCAACATCACCAACGTTTGACGGGATCCAAGAGTGCCGCGGTGAATGCTGGTGCTTAGTATTGCACCAGAAGCTCATATGACGGACGGCATGCGGTATTGCACACACACACACACACACACACACACACACACACACACACACACACACACAC